>CABFOV010001287.1:36885-116023 GCA_902141375.1 Timema poppense
CCCCCCCCAACCTTTAGGCCAGTAGTTCTCAACCTTTTTTCAGCTAACACCCTCTTGGTAGATCATCGAAGTCCTCCCCCCATTATTTTTTGGATGACTATAAAAATTATCTTTAAAATAAAGAAGTGAAAAAATAATTTTTTTATAACTGACAACATAATGCTACAAATAAATAAATGGTCTAACATAATTGCATTAACTTTCTCATATTGTATATTATAGCGTCGAAGAAAATGTTCAAAAATAAGTATTCAGTAAATTACTCTTTAGTAAGTTAATAATAAAAACAAACACATCACAACAAACAACACAATCAAGTCTCTACTTTAAACCAAATTGTTCAGATGTTTTAAACAAATCTCAAATTTTCAATAATAAGTCATTTGTAAACTACCCTAAAATTATTTGTAATATGTAAAAAATAAAAACATAGTGTTCATATTTATCATAAAAAAACTATTCCCAGATATCCATTTTGAGTTCAGTTTCTAAGGTAAATTTTGAAAAATGTAATTTTTTTCTATAATTTGTTTTAAGTAAACTACCATTAAATTAATTTTATTTAAAAAATAAAGAAATACTATTCATTATCATGGAAAATAGTTCCTTGATAATACTTTTGAACAAATCAGTATATATGTTTTCAAAAATACTCAAACTTTACAAAAATCAATTTTCACTAATCGACTATAGATTTAAAAAAATAAAAACCAATAATTGGAATGATTTATTATGTGAAAAACCATAACATATACTCATTTTGAACAACATCACTAGAGACTTTTTTTAAATTTTCATATTTAAAAAAATCGTTAACTACCCTTAAACGAATCTAGCCCCAAAAAACAAGTATACAGTTTTATTTGTAATTTAAGACCTCCCCAGATTGAACTTGTTAGAGCCATTTTCAAAGTATTTCATACTTTCAAAAATCATAATTAACCTAACCTTGAACAAATTTTTACCTAAAAAACAAATATATGGTGTTTTTGGGAGATCAATCGCTCCCTAGATAACAATTAAAAAAATTCATATTAAAAAAACAAGTATTTAGTAAACCACCTTTAAACAAATATTTACCCCAAAAACCAGTATAATAGTATAGTGTTATTTGTCATGACAAACCCTCCCGAGATACCCATTTGGAACCAAATTGTTAAATTCATTTGTAAAATATTTCAAGTTTCTGAAAAATAAAGTAATCAGTAAATTACCCATAAATGACTTTATACCTAAAAAAAATTATGCTCTGTTATTTCTTATACCACACAATCATCAGATGTATATTTTAAACACAGTTTTTAGAGACATTGTCAAAATATTTTGAATTTTCAAAAACTTTTCATCAGTAAACTACCCTACAGCTATAAAACTAATGATAGAGTGCTATTGGTCATGTAAAACAAGCTTAGATGACCATTTTAACAAGGGGGGTTGGAGGGGTAACTTAGCATTTTTAACTTTAAGCCAAGTTAGAATCGAATTTGAATATAAACTTCCAATTTTTTTTAAATTAAACAAAAAGAAATATTGAGGTACTTCCTATGAAATTATATCTTAGATTTAAAAAAAATTAATCGAAATAAAATTTGCAAGAGTAAAAATAAAAAATTCCAAGTACTCAAACTTTTCAAGTTTTGAAGTCCTTAGCTGAGCTTGAGCAGCTACTAAATGTCACTCAAACTTAAATTTTTGAGTGCTTGCACAGCCTTGATTTCAAGGAAAATTGTTAGGAGACATTCTTGAAAAATCTGGATCAAAAAAATACTCCAGTAAACTACCCTTAATCTGAGGGCTTGGTTCAAAATCAAAATAGCAGAAAAACCAAAGTGAATCTGCAGGGTTTTGAAGCACAATAAAATAAGAAGAAATTATGGCTCTCAAAAACATGCTACGCACACAGTCGAACAAACACCAAACCAAAGTATAGTTTTCCTCAGAAATATTAAATGATGACTATGTATTATATTTGGATGAAGGTACAGGAAAGGTGGGTAGAAATATATTCCCCCTTTTGTGCTTTTGGTTTCCTCTTCTAGGAAGTTGAGTTGTGCTTTTTACACTAACCCCTGATGAGCTCCGATAGAATGATTTAATTTATTTAATATACCATAATCGTGGACACTGCAAAACAAAATTAAAGAACATGAAGAAATTTAAAACTTATTTAATACAAAAGTCTTGATAATTGCTGTTATATTAATGAAATATAAGTTTGTTTGTTTATTAATTGTATTTTACTAGTCATCAATATAATGGCAATTATCAAGACTTTTGTATTTCATAAGTTTCAAATTTCTTCGTGTTCTTTAATTCCTCTTTGCAGTGTTCATGATTATGGTATATTAAATAACGAAACATGTCGGAAGAATATAACTGAATAAGATAAGGCTTAGATTTTATACATCACTTTAAGATTTCATAATTTTGTAACCTAACATATTTGAATTCAAACCTTGTTTATGTTCCACTCTATATTATATTCTTCAAATCTTTGTAACAAGAACACATAATCACTTTATTTAAATTTAAAATGACAGATGTTAACTTATAAACTCTAATTTTAAAATTTTATTTACAACATAGTTGAACTTCAAACTTTGTTTGGTCCTTATTTAATGGTATCCTTGTTTTGTAACACATTTTTAACATGTAATACTTGTATGTTAGACATTTTGTCAACTTATGTTTTAGTCCTGTTGATGATGTTATATTAATCTATATAAATTTTCATATTTGACAATTGGTTGTTCATTAGAAGCAAATTATAATCATACTTTTGAATTTTAATGTCACTTAATTTATCTGCCAATCTTGAAACTGTCTAATTCATTAAATCACAATTATTCTATATTTTGCTATAGTTTTTTCCAGAGCATTCTATCTAAGTCTTCACTTTAATATTAAGTATTATGTTAGAGTGGAGGAACAAAACGCCATACCCAAGATTTTTGGCACTAAACTTGTAACTACGTAAAATTCCCACCAAGACAAATATCCACAGTCTCGGGATAGCCCAAGCACAAAATGGGTGAGCTCAAAAGAATCAGGAGCTAACTGCATATTGCAGGGGGCTGGCAACTAAAAAAGAAAGAAGAAAGACCAAATATTGGAGGGTAGTTACACAATGAGGGCTCATAGATTTTAAAAACCTATCTGTAAAGTAACATTTCCTGATGTATTAACTTATCTGGGAACATAAACTTTGTTGAATGTTCTAGGTACTATGACACACTGTACTGCTGTTCTCTGACAGAGGACATAAACATGCTTCCCGGAGGGGACCAGACTGAGATAGGGGACAAGGGCATCAACTTATCAGGAGGACAGAAACAACGAGTAGCTCTGGCTCGAGCACTCTATGCCGACAGGTGAAACAAACAACTCGGGTAAAATAAGAGGCTTAATTCCATTGAAACCTGAACACGGTAATCAATCTCAGGACCTTGGATTTTGTGCACCAATTCTCTACCACTTAGCTATAATGGTTTGTCAAGTATCCAAAGTCACTTTTTATTAGTCGATTACAGTGTCAGGATGATTCTGTGAGAAGCATCCCATATAAGATATAAATTTTTTGTACATATGAATAAGTCTCCTTTACTATGGTAGTTCTCATGTTGCTATATAGAAACTGTGTTTAAACGTTAATTGATCTAGTGAAAACACATGAGGTGTGATGTGGCAAAATTTTGAAACTCTTAAAGGATCCATTTGATAGTAAACGTACAGAATCACAACAAATATGGACAAAATAATAATCAAAGGTAGTTTTCAAAAGGTTAATGCTGGGTATTATTTACATCAATCCTTTAATAAGGATTTAGACTTATTTAGAGTAAGTCATGTAACTGAATTAACTGAAATTTAAGATGGAAATTCAACTTCTGTAAGACCGAAAGTTTTTGTGAAAGTTAAATTGTCAAACTGTTTAGTGTCTTGATGTCTAATTTCATGATAATATACCTTTGAACAACAATGTCATTAATAACAATAGCAACGAAGTTGAAATTTTTAGATAAAAAGGAAAATGTTAACATAATATTATGCCACAGGTGTAAATAAATATATATATATATATATATATTAAAAAAAAGTCTTCTACCCTGGTAATTTCCCTGCCCTGAATGTTCTTTGTTGCTGATGTCTTCTTATAACTTGGTGAGCCATTTGTAGATGCTAGAGATGTGTGACGATGTCGAATAGTTGAATAATATAGAATGTTCCTTAAGTTGCACCAACATTTGGATATTAAAACAACAAAAAAATGGCACGGAACAATGCACAAACTTTCTCGCTCTATTGTTTAAAAATGGAGATATTTTCACAAAACTCGTAATACATGTGAAATGAATAATATATACTAGAAAACCCAAGCATAATTTGCACTAAACTTATGTAAAACATCTTTTTGAATCCCGGTTTTTAATTTTATAGTTTTATTTTTAAAGAATGTCCTCATTTGTATGTTTGGACCAATAAAAATGATCGATTTTGGATCCACAAGAGTCAACACTTCACATTAAAACTTCGAATTACGGTTAAAATTTTAACATTTTATTAGGTGTTTCACATCTTCAGGTTATCGCATTGTTATTCAATTCCTCATTTATAAATTTTGACTATTTAGTCTAAAATGAAGGAGATAGATCATTTCTGTACAAATATTTCTCCTAAAAGGTTAAAGGAAAAATAACAAACTTTTTGAGAGATTGACTTATATTTAAATTTTAAATATTCTATAGCTTTACAGAATTATTGCGTTATAACCTAAATAGTATCTCTTTACAACTAAAGATCACAAAATTGTATTAATATATTTGCCAATATCTTAGAAAATACTGGTTTTATAAAAATATATTTCAAATAAAAGTTTTATATTTTTAATAGTACTACAATTTTCAATGATAAGTTATTTAGTATCTCAAATATTTGTGGAAATACAGAAATTTCCGCTTTTGTAAAGTACCCAAAAATTCATTTTCATATGAAAATGGAAATAGCCATTTTATTTATAATCTTAATCAACACCTAGATACGAATTTTAATCAAAATTGTTAGAGCCGATTTTGAGAAAATCAGTTTTTTCCTTTTTCACTTTTTATTAATCTACTCTTAATTTTAGGGTTAAACAGCCACACAGACAGATGGCATTGCAAAAAACACTTTTTAGGGTTTGGAGGGGGTTGTAAGACATCATCATTTGGGGTTATTTTTTTTTTTTTACGGTTTCAAATATTTACCCTTAGTGTTCAAAAAGTTTATATATATATATATATTAAAAAAAGATTGCATTTAGCTTGAAAGTTATTGGTTTTATAAAAATATGTTTAAAATAAAAGATTTGTATTATAAACAGACCTACATATTTGCAATGATAAGTAATTTCATATCTCAAAGAGTTACTGAGAAATCTAATCAAAATCATTAGAGCTGATTTTGAGAAAATTGACATGTTCTCTTTTTTCCCCGTCAGTAAACTACCCTTAATTTTAAGTTTGGATATCCAATTCCAAAACTCCCTCGGGGTAGATACCAAGTTTTAGCACAATCGGTAAAATAGTTTAGGCTATGTTGGGGGTACATACAGACGGAAATTCAAAAAACACTTTTTCGGATTCAGGGGGGGTCATGAAACGTCGAGATTCATCAAAATCTCGAATTCAATTTTTTTGAAAATCACAACACTTTCTCTACCGGTAAGATAGTGAGAAAGTAAAAAGTTGGATGTGGGGAAATAATATCATACTATATGAATCCAGTTATTAAATATAATTTTAAAAAGGTTATATTGACAACATGATTAACATATTTCATTCTTTGCTGATAAATAAAGTTACTGTAATAACATGTAATTTAATTATTTTAACTTGTTGATAAGTGAACATTAATGTGCGATGTAGATAACAGCCCAAATTTCAAAAATTGAACATAAATGTGCATTTTAACTTTAAATATGTTTATTGACAAAGCTTTGTAATTGTCGATTCAGGAATTTTAGTTTTGAATCAAAATCTAAGTTTACAAATATTTGAAGGGAATAAGTTTTCAAAACTTTGAACACTCATAGTAGATATTATTTAATTAGTATTTGTTTCATGGCAAGTAAAGGATGAATCTCTATACTGATTTTTAAAATTTTTTTATGAATAATTTCTTTTCCAAAAATATCAAAAATGGTTGTAAGAAATTCAAGTCAATCTGCAAAATTTGGTACTTCATTATTTATATCCCGAGGAAATGTCATCACTTTTGGAAGACATTTGACTATCTGTACTGTGTGTGCAATGCGACGAGTCATTTGAGACTAAGCTCCCATTACTGTTTAGGGATGTCTACTTCCTGGATGATCCTTTGAGTGCAGTGGATACACATGTTGGGGCGCACATATTTGACAAGTACATACGCACAGCTCTGAAGAAAAAAACTGTCATCTTTGTCACACATCACTTGGAGGTATATTATTAATTGGATAAGCTATTAAGTTTAGCTTGTGGCCGGATCACTTAAGTAAAATGCCTCCATCTTCCTCCATTGATTAACCACTCTTCCTCCTTTAACTGCTTCCATTCTTCTTCTCTCGCTTGCACATGTTTTGTCTATCTGTATTATAAATAAAGATAAAAATTAATTAAATACATAATTAAGTGACAAGATAATTTTAAAAATGTGAAAGTCAAATATTATTTATCATATATTTCTATATTAAATATTTGTGAGATTAATAAAGAAATATTTTAAAATTTAAAGATGAATTTGATGACAAAGATATGATTTTATAACTCAATAAGGAAAACCTCTTTTCGCTTTATGAGGTTTCCTATACCTTCTTCCAAATATAATACAAAGATATGATTTTAAAAGTCACATGTCTTAGGGAAACTGTTTCATTACAAAATGAATGAGGCTAGGTCACAGACAAGTAAGAAACAAGACTCTCAACCTTACGGGGTTTTGTTGGGCTCCTTTAGCCAGCTTGACTCCTTCAACACTGGGCCTCGCTAGGGTGATCATAGGACTAACCACTTTGATCTTAGTGTTGAAGGACTCAAGCTGCCAAATTGAATACAAATTCTAACTAGATTCAGATTCGGATTCAAAATTTCAAAGCTTTGCACAGGCTTATTCTCTCTACACATAGGTCCCCTCATATATACATTTATTAGGAAAAAGCATGAAATTACTAAAATGCATAAAACATCTTCCTAAAAAGAGGAAATAAAATGGGTTGGAAAAAAGGAAAATGGCTGTCTCCAGTCTCATATGGATGAAATAAAATGCCTTTAGCATGTTATAACATGATATTAAATAGCTAAATAAATATAATAGAATTGTTTAAAATGAAGCACAAAAAAACACACATATATTTACAAACATTAAAAATGTTTAATGTCACATGGCCAATAACCAAGATCCCTCATTAATAACCTTCAACCAGCTGAAATTCCATTGACATTATACCTCTAGTGACTAAACACTACCGAGTCTTTCAAATGCTCAATAATAATAATAATTATTATTATTAGCACTGCGTATTACTACCTGTTCGGGTTACACACATTTACACTAATGTGTAATGGTAGAGTGATTGTGAGATGAAAATGGAGGAGCTACAGTTTAACATGGAATCCGAACCACGGTGGAGGCCTGGCATTCCTCACATTCACAAGATGTCTTGTCAGAGGTGAAGGAAAGGGTTTGGCAATCAGATAAATCTATACCAGGACCGAGGATAAGGATTGAACTCCAAACCCCAGCACAGAAGTCTGACACCTTATCTCTAGACTGCCAGGTCACACGTCAATTATTATTACAGCTTTGCATACCTATTAGAAATATCCAGCTGAACCAACAATATCTTAGGAAAATACTAGTGCTCGTGTACAAACAGCCTCCATCCCTTAGAAATCCTCTGGTATGCCTTAAACTCAAATATTAGAATTTCCTAACTTTCACAAAACCACAACCATGCTCTCAACCTTAGGAGAAAAAAAGCTAGTAAAACCTTCCAAACTAGCAACTTTATTTATCAACTAGAATACCAACAATGTACTACACAAAATATTTCTCTCACCACTGAAACTCTCTGTAAATGCATGAACAAACACCCTGCCATGAGACCAAAATCAAGAACCCAGTAAAACCAGTCTCATCACATCCCTCCAACAATAATCCCAACTTTGAGGAATGCTACGCAGTCAAAATATTAAAATCTTTCAACATAACTTGATTCAATATGTCCTAGTTAATATCTAAGTAATACCTGGTGGATCGAAAAGTCTAGAAAACTACCTAACTTAAATGTTCATTAACTATTCCATATTTAAACCTTGTTGCAACACTAACACTACCTGCTTTCCAGATTTAAGAAGCTCTTGAAAAAATAAGTTGGCATCACTGAAGCCAGACAAAGATGTTATATGGCATTGAAATATTGAAGTTTCCTCCCTGTACCTTTTCCCATAAATATAACTTACTGTTAGTCCCAACATTAAAATTGTTTGCTCCAAGGTATCTTTCTATCTAACAGTGTATTTTTGGTGACCTGGTGGTCTAGGGGTAAGGTGTCGGACTTCTGTGCTGGTGGTCCGGGGTTCAATCCTCTGTCCCGGCACAGATTTATCTGATTACCAAACCCTTCCTTCACCTCTGACAAGACATCTTGTGAATGTGAGGAATGCCAGGCCTCCACCGTGGTTCGGATTCCATGTTAAACTGTAGGTCCTCCATTTCATATCACAATCACCCTACCATTGCACATTAGCGTAAGTGCGTACAACTCGAACGGGTAATAAGACGCTGTGCTAATAATAATAAGTTTATTTTGATCTAATTTCACACCTAAGTCCCTATGTTTGCTGATTAGTTGAGAATTCACTGTACATAAAACTGGAAACTAACTCGGGCCCCAACTCCAATCCCCTATACCTGTCAATATAGGTTAAACTTTACCCTCTTTCTTCATTATTACACCTTCCAACCTATCCCTGACATACAAATCATTGTTAAGTGACTAGTTAATGATCTTCCAAACAAGTAATGACAACCTTGCCTGTACAATCTGATAACTGGGTTTCATACCAATCCACAAATATAAAATAAAAATATCATTACAAAATTTATGTATCTATTCTACATCAAACAATTACTATAAAATGGCCCTTTTTATATAATTCATGTATATTCAGTGTTGTTTATAGTATTGATGATACCAGTGAAGCTTGGTTCTCCAATATAATTACATCATTTTATACACTCTCATAAAGTGGTAGTCAAAATGTTTTCTTGCTCTAATCTACTCTCGGTTATTCTTGTAATGTTGGCAGTATTTATCTCACTGTGATGAAGTCTACTTCATGAAGGAAGGTCGCATTGCTGAACAAGGAACTCATCAACAGTTGATGGATCAAAAACAAGACTACAGTTTGATGATGACAACTCGTCTAACAGAGATTCAGCTAGGGGACTCTGCTCGGTGAGGCTTCAGAGAGACAACTTAACTGTACTTATATTTAGAGTTGGGCTGAGTCCACTATTTTACCAATCTGAATATTTGAACACACAATAATAAACACAGTAGGTTTACTTTAGTACATAAAGTGGCTCTAGAAAATAGAGAGAAAAAATTGTTGCGTCAATGCATTTATAATAAAATAACTAAGGTTGGGTCACCCAACTCGTTTGCTGATAATTTGCTACTGATCATATCGATTATCAATACTGATCATATCACTCATTACCCGCATCATTGTTCTAGCCGTTGCTTGCCTTTGGTTTGATCGGCTTTGATGAGGAGATTGAGGTTCTAATCTTGTCTGTATGAACTAAAGATGGTTTTACTGTTAAATGTATATTTACATACATACATTTAATGGTTTTCCGCAAATAATATACCACTCTCGTTTTACCATCTTCACTCCACACAAATGCTGGTTCACTTCCTCTTAGCTACCTTCTTCATCTCTATCCAATCAGATTAAGCTATTAATAGTCTGTGTGCTGAATGAAACAGTAAAAAAGAAAAATTTAGTTCTAGATGGTTTTTAATTATATTATAGTAATAAATCAATGATTTTAAACGGAAATGTGGCTTACCAAGTTTAATTTGGTTCAGATTTTTTTTTAGATATTAGAATACAATGTTCTTGTTAGTATGGTGTTCAGAAAAAGTTAACAGTAGGTCCTATTTGTAAAGTAAAGTAGGTGTACAGTGTGTACATTCTATTTAATTGAAATAACATTTAAAAAATGGGCGACCTGGTGGTCTAGGGGTAAGGTGTCAGACTTCTATGCTGGCGGCCGGGGTTCAATCCTCGGTCCCGGCAAAGATTTATCTGATTACCAAACCCTTCCTTCACCTCTGACAAGATATCTTGTGAATGTGAGGAATGCCAGGTCTCCACCGTGGTTCGGATTCCACGTTAAACTGTAGGTCCTTCATTTCATCTCACAATCACCCTACCATTGCACATTAGCGTAAGTGCGTATAACCCGAATGGGTAGTAAGACGCGGTGCTAATAATAATAATAATAATTTAAAAAATGACAACTTTCACCAACTTTGGCCATCTTTTTCCGACTCATTACATTTTTTAAAATATACATCCAATTTTTTTAACATCCTATTATCTAGAACAAAGTGTGGTTTTCGCTTTGGTTTTTATATCTTCTGTACAAACTTATTATGGTGTAATTATATTAATTCTAACCTTCTTATACCATGTATTTAAATAGTTTGCACAAGAAATAATAATAATAATAAAAAAAAATTGGCTATATTTTTAAAATGTATCAAAGAAAATATATTTTTATATGTTCCTACAGTAATAGATAAACCAAATAAAAATGTCCCAATTGACTGAAAATAACTATTTCCTAAGGTAACTAAGAACAATTGTACTTTGTCAGGGATTCGAGCCTTTGTCCTTTGACTTTTGACGTGATTTTATAAAACACCTTGATTGCGGCTCAAAACTCGGTATCACTCCTTGGAGGGTATATCGGTTACAGCTTGTGTTTTGTTGTGGAGCAAGCAACAAAGTTGAAAGGATTGGGATTAACTGTGGAATGTAAGGACACTCTGAAAGGGGGAAAGTATAGAAGAGGTGAGAGGAGTCGGTGGGTTGACTGCCATAGCTACAGCAGCACACCTCTAGTGAGGGGATAATACATAGTACTACTTGGAGGAGAGATTTGCAAAACCTCGAGATGTCCATCCGAATCTTAAGAGCTAACCATTACCTTTTTATCTAATGGCAGCAATGTAAAGTGTGAACTGTGTTCTTATTTTCATTGTAAAAGCCATATTGTGTTCGTCCCTTTTATATGTTTATATCTACCTTTCCTGTATCTTCCAAATTTAATACAACTACCCCATTAAGTGAAAAGAGTGTTTCCTTATAGAGATATATTATTTAAAATCTGAAATTGAATCATCATAACTTTTTTTCATACAAAAATTTTCATTCTTAAAATTTGTATTTATGTTTATGGTCTATGTATGTATCTATTGTAGAAATTATACTTGAATTATGAATACAATTATTGTTTTATATTAATTTAACGCAAATAAAACTTGACACAAAATTAAAAATCCCTACTCACACACGCCCCTAAAAACTAAAATAGTAAATAAAATATGTATAATGTTTACAACCAAGACCGAACAATAATGCAGAGCTTATTTTAGTTTTGATCATAGAATAAAATAAGAATCTGGCCAGAATTATCGACTCTTACTTAGCATGCCAGAGGTTCATTTTTTTTCCCGCCTCAGCTCCCATCACCCGCTAATAATCTCACTTTTTTCCCCTAAGCACTTGTTCCTGCCTTAACCAATCTCACCTAATACCTTGTTTCATAACTTACAGAGTGGAGGAAACAAAAAGTGTGCAGCGCAGGAGTTCCATCAGAAAGAATAGCACCAGCTCCAAGGGAAGTGTAGAAGAGATGGTTGAGAAGATGAACCCAGCAGGTACATACCTCCCTGTCCTTGTCAATCGCTTCTTTTTAGTTTGTTGAAAAGTATCAACCTATATAGTTAATTGATTAGACTTTTTAAACCTGCCAAACTAACAAAAACATTTGAAAATGCTTGCTTTTATTATGCACCTCACCTTAATATCCTTCCTGACAAGGATTGCTTTTATTATGCACCTCACCTTAATATCCTTCCTGACAAGGATACAAAGGCCTGCAAACTAACAAAACATATCTGCAGTTTCACAGAATAAAATAAAAATAACATTGAACTATGTTCGTATGTTCAGTCCTCTGAATTGTAATTATTATATTATAAAATAACTTTGTTTTAAATAATAAGCTTTAGCCTATTTTCATTAGATTTAGTTGTTTTTTCTTTATTAATTTTAGTTCTGTTTTAATTTGTTCTTTGAGAGCTGCCTGCCATTTTCAAGCGTCTGAAAGATACAAAATTTGTTTTTCTGTTATTTGTGAGTGACAATAGAGTTGAGGTTGTCTGGCCATTCTGGTGTGTGTAGAACAACATTGGCACTCAAAACCGTTCAATCAAGCGGGGGTCCGGCTATCACACTTCTTCTCAAAGTGACTTAGTTTTTGTTGATGAATAGCACGTGTTTGAAAGGTTCACCAAAATAACCCAATTTGTCCTAATCTTTTGTGCCCTAAATTGATATCGCTCAAAGTAGGCATCAACGTTAGCAAACCTAGAGTTGTAGGCATCAAGTTACTCAATTATTATATCTCTCTTTGTTTGCCTGCCTTGTCTTATCCTTTGATGACTGGAACAAACGTTGTACATTACTTGGGTAAATTATTCAAATATAATATTTCATTTCATCAGAGGATTTATAAATCAATAGGGATGGGCCATAGAATTCCTCAAAGCCTTAAAAAAAACTTTACTTTTTTTTAAATTTCCCAAGTGAAATTTGTTTTAAAGCTCTATTACTGCTTATTGGTTGGTGGTTCATAACCAATTATAATTATAGTATAAACAACACATCCAACTTAGTCTACCAACTTCAATATAATTTTTGTGAGGCTGAACACATAGGATTCACAACAGGACCTCTTAGAATACACATGAACAATCACCGTTTCGATACCAACCACAACAATATATGTAAACCAGTTCCTTCCCATCCTAACACCCACAGTAAAGACTTTGACTCCTGCTACACCACCAGAGAACTCGGAGCATTCCTTACAGCCACTTGCAATAACTCTCAGCTCAGTCCATGGGAACTTGCACATCAATGGTTAACCAAATCCAGACTACTACTAAATCTGAGAGTTAAAAAAACAACATATATTAAATATATATTTTTTAAATCAAACATCATTTTATATTAATTTTTATTTCAAGTATGGTCCCTGTTAGTTTTAAAGTTATTTTTATTTCTTTTCAAACCATACACACTGTAAATTTTCAGTTACATATTTAAAATTATTCTAAAAACTTGTAGTTCTATAGCCTATCTTCACTTGTTTTTTTCAATGTGTCTCTTCCAATAATAAAGGAACATCTCCGAAAATTCAACAATGTGTGAAGTGTTATATAGTGCAATAGTTTGAGAAGAGAAGAAATGAAGAGAGAAGTGTTTTTCTATCTAGACCTAACATAACTATCCATTCAGGTTGGCTTCCTTCACTATCAATTACTTTACATTATTGTACAGTGTTTCTACACTGTCTTATTATACATATTTGTATTTTCTATTATTCTATTGTATTTATATTTCCTCTTTATGTTCATAATTTTTTTTTTTCCAAGATGCAAATTTTTGAGATTCAAAGGTAGATTGGAGAGTGTGATCTGTACAATAGTAAATTTGACATGATTCTAAAATTAACTATTGTTTACATTAATAAAACATTATATTAGATTGTTAGGTGACCTGGTGGCCTAGGGGTAAGGTGTCAGACTTCTGTGCTGGCGGCCGGGGTTCAATCCTCGGTCCCGGCACAGATTTATCTGATTACCAAACCCTTCCTTCACCTCTGACAAGACATCTTGTGAATGTGGGAAATGCCAGGCCTCCACCGTGGTTTGGATTCCACGTTAAACTGTAGGTCCTCCATTTCATATCACAATCACCCTACCATTACACATTAGCGTAAGTGCGTATAACCCGAACGGGTAGTAAGACGTGGTGCTAATAATAATAATATATTAGTTTGTTTTTATATGTGCTATTTTTGTTTAAGGTGAGAAGCTAACGACAGCAGAGCAGGTGGAGCGGGGCCAAATTCGCTGCCAAACCTACAAGACCTATATTTCGGCAGCAGGGGGCTACTTAGTGTCTTTTCTTGTGGTACTCACTTTCTTGCTGAATGTTGGTAGCACTGCCTTCAGCTCCTGGTGGTTGGCAGAGTGGATCAAGGCTGGAGGAGGGGTCAGAGGAAACTTTCATTTTTATCTGATACCTTTACACTTTCTCGTGTGTCTCTTTCATGCTCTGTAACATTTAATTTTTCAATCTCATCTTCCCACTAGTGATTTATAGTTTCATGTTTTATTACTATTTTAATAAATAGAGATTAGTTTAATCCACAATTTTTTTAGAATCTTGAGCCTATTAAAAATAAAGTTGAGTCGATTTCACTAGTTGAATTACTGGCTGGTTGTCTGGTTGTTCTAAAACAAAATTCACTAGAAAAATTGAAAGAAAAATGAAAATTTTTCTTAAAAATTTGAGTCTTGAATCTGAAATTTTCTTGAATCCCAAATATCTTTAAGGATTCAAGGGCCCATCCCTAATATAAAATATTAGGCCGATCATTTGGTTTACTGTATTTAATTTTAAATATTACAAAGATAATGTGTGTTATCCATTCTAAAAATTCAAATGCTCGCATGAGCTATTTTTTATTTTGTTCATTAAATTAGGTTTTGCTTAAAAAAGATTATTGAAAACTAAAGTAAGTTTAAATATAATTACTTTATCATAGGTCCTACCACATTTTAAAGATAGTTTTGGTCAAATTTACTCCACTTTTATCCTAGTTAAGATTAGGATATATTGATTTTAGAAGAAAAAAATCTCTTGTTTATGAAATTTTTTGAAATTTGAATAAGCCCATAATAGTTTCCATTCTCGTGGATTGGGGACTTAGGGGGTGGATTAGTCACAATATGATACATACGCTGGGGTCTTACAGGGTGTTTTATTAGTGAAGGGTTGGAAGTTACACTTGAAAGGACAGACGGGCAGTGACCAGAAGGTGTAGCGAGCTACAAGTATTCTAATGGACCTACTGGTATCCTGGCCTACACTAGGTCAACCCAGTCACTCAACCAAACTAGCACATTACCGATGCAGTCTCAGAGGCGGGCCTATCAGGTCTCAAACCACAGACAAGGGCTCTGCGAGTATTCATTGATTTGACAGGTTTTTTTTATAGAGTAATTTTAATGCCTTCAAAGATGTGAGTGTTGTTCTTATTTTTAAATTATGTTTTCTTAAACTTTTAGTTCTAATTTAAAAACAATCTATTATTATTATTATTATTATTATTATTATTATTATTATTTTAAAAAAGTTTGACTATTTATATATGAATGTCATACTTATTTTAAGAACGTGTGTTGTTTTGAGTGGTCACATTAAAAAAAATTATGAATATACTTTAACTCGACTCAAACTCCGAAGCTTTATTGGAATACTCTACTCGAATGAAAAAACCCCAAGGATAACCTGAACCAATTAGGGTGCTGAATCCTCACCCACGAGGGGTTGAGGTATTGCTAATATTGAGTTTTTGGCGTCCTCCCCAGTTCTCCGCTGAATCATGCTGGGTTGCTAGTAATTTGATATTTAATTCACACCTCACTAACTTGCTGCACTTGCCATGTAGATTGCTAAACTAGTAGACATTGCTTATATCAGGAGCACTATCATACAATACTAAGTTGAGACCCTTGCATTGCTCCCCTATTTTAAAAATGAATGAAGATTTCCACAATTTACATTCATTTATCTCTGATGTATGTCGGTGACCTGGCGGTCTAGGGGTAAGGTGTCAGACTTCTATGCTGGTGGCCGGGGTTCAATCCTCGGTCCCGGCACAGATTTATCTGATTACCAAACCCTTCCTTCACCTCTGACAAGACATCTTGTGAATGTGAGGAATGCCAGGCCTCCACCGTGGTTCGGATTCCACGTTAAACTGTAGGTCCTCCATTTCATCTCACAACACCCTACCATTACACATTAGCGTAAGTGCGGGTAGTAAGACGCGGTGCTAATAATAATAATAAATTTATCTCTGATGTCACAACTTAGTTTTTACACCGAACTTACTATATTGACTTCTCATGCTGAACATACTAAACATAATATTGAGCTACTCAAGAAATGTTTACATCTTCAAGTCTCCTGTTACAATACATGCATACGACTGACCACAACAAATGTCGAATGCTCTGGAACAATCTCAGCTTATTATATGCAACTCAGCTAATGCACTTTTAAACAATGTGATACTCATAGCTATTTGATTAAAATGCAAGTTTAGCTACATATAAAACTTTACATTCAATTTTTTATAAAAGTAAACCTAGTTTAGTGCTTGAAACTTTACTGTCCATCCGTATTATTTCTTCTAGATCATTGAATTTTATGGGTACTGAAAGTTTGGCGAACATTTCTCAAAATTTTATTTTCAACAGCTAAGACTACATTAATCACCAATCTTCAGTACTTTCTTTTACCTTAACTTTAACTTTTATCTGGCTATTATGACAGTTAAATTGTGAGAAAAGGCAAATAATCTAAATAAATAAGAATAATAAATATAGGAGTAGTTTTTTTATACATAGCATCACTTAAGTTTAAGTTGAATTTTTCTAAACATTTTTTTGCCAGAATTTTTTTTATTTAGGTCTACCAACTTTTAATACTGAAAAAAAAATTGTTTTATTTAATGAAATCCAATAATTTTATTTACAATAAATCAATGTATCTACTTATATTTGTTATGTAACAACTGTTTAGAATATTTGTATTAATATGTGTAGAACACGACACTGGTAAATGAACTCAATGAGACAGTGCTGAGCAACAATATCAATGACAACCCGGACTTCTCAATGTACCAGCTGGTGTACTCGGTCATGATTGCTGTCATTCTAGGGACAAGTTTGTTGCGTGGGTTGGTATTCACAAAGGTAACTGTTATACTTTAGTATTAAACTAACTTATATCCATTAATATATGTAGGCAAACTCTACTATATATATTTGAACTTATAATAATTTTATTTATATTATTACAATACAAGATTTTAATTCATTCTAATAATTTCCTTGATTAAATAAAATATATATCTATAATGAAAACTTATTGTGCTTTATAAGGTTATATTTCTAAGAAGGCACATGCTCCGATAAATTTTCTTTTCTCGCTTTTGTGTGTGTTTGTTTTCTCCTCTTTTAGGAAGTTGCTTTATGCTTTTCATACCCCCTTCTGATGAGTTTCAATAAAATGAAACCTAAGTCGAGGGATTGGACAGTTACGATTGATTTTCTTAGAGAGGTAACCATTACCTCTTTGTCCAATGGCAGCAGTGTAAAGTGTGAACTGTGTTCTTCTTCTCATTGTAAACGCCATATTGTGCCCCTCACTTTTATATGTTTCTATTAGGGGTGTGCGAATAGGATTATTTATCAAATCGAATATCGAAATTTCAAACAAATACTGGAGAGTACAAATCGAGTTGTAGATTTTCCTTACATTTTTGATAAAAATAATTTAAATTGTTAAATTCATATTGAAAATGTGGTTTCATATTTAAGTATACAAAATGCAAAAAATTACTTCAAAACATTGTTATTTAAGCTGGTATTAATAAAAAAAAGACTGAATTTAAAACAGAATTTTAAGAAATCAAGAGGAACTTTTGATCCAGTTTTTTAGACACTAGGTTTGACCTAAATCAATTTTTTTTTAAATTTTATGATAGGTTTTTGAAAGAAATTTAAAAAATGCTTGGAGAATGTTTAACTGGGAAGTTTAAAGACTATATTCCTTTGATTTAAAACATTATTATTATTATTATTAGAAAGGGTAAAATAATGGGGTAGTTAATAAACAATGTCATATTTTGATTCTTTCATCATTCAAGGCCTACTTTTTGTTTGTGTGTTGATTAGTATTCAACCCAAATTTTGGTTGGATCCTAAACAATTCCAATATCAGCTGAAAACTGAGGCAGCACTGAAAAAGCTTACTAGGTAAATTAGGAGTGCGGTAGTTTCCTGTTGCTTTCCTCATGACCCCTTTAGATGTTCTCTAGGCTTAACACACCCCTTAAAACTTCTTTAGGCTTTACACTCCTTAAATGTTCTCTAGGCTTGACACCCCTTAATTTTTTTTTTAAAGTTTGAAACCTTTTAAATGATTTATTGGTTTGACACCCCTTAAATGTTCCTTAGGCTTGACCCCCATAAATGTGTTCTAGGTTTGAAACCTTTTAAATGGTATCAAGTTTTGACACCCCTTAAATTTTCTTTAGTTTTGAAACAACTTAAATGTTCTCTAGACTAGACACCCCTTTTAATCTCTATTCTTTTCGCTAACAAGTAACAACAGACTGACAGGTGCAATCAAACGGTTGACTTTGCAATATTGCTTCCCCCCTTCTCCCTTCATTTTCATGTACCACGTGGCATATGGTAGAGTAGCTATTTTTATCCTTCTCTAAATGTTTCATTGCAAGCACTTTCACTAGTAGAAACGTGGCTCCCAACTGTTTGTCTCTGGACGGGACTTTTAAGAGATTTAAGACACAGCTATTCGATCTTGCTATTCGTAGAGTCTATTTGGAGATTCGAATTGAATTTTTTGGCTGTTAATTATTCAAAATTTTGAATATTCGAACACCCCTAATTTCCATACGGCTTTCTTGTACCTTCTTCCAAATATAATATAGTGGTATGAAAGTAATATACTACATAATTGTGTAATTATGTCTGAATAATAATAATAATGGTATTAGTAAAACAATAAACTACTAGAAAAAAATTAAAACTGATTTTTAATAAGACAACATTAAAATCAAAACTCTCTTTCAGTTCTTAGTGAGGCTTTTAGATCTCTTTGGTATTCACATGTTCATCAATGCTTGGTTTTGTTGTCGAAGAAGCAAGAAGGATAAACCTTAAGAGTGCCACTTAAAATGTATTCACATGCCATGGGTTGACCATCCCTGTGAACTATAGTTAGGTGAGAAAAAACAGAAGAGAGAAAAATACAAGAAGTTATAGTGATGTATGGAATAAGAAGAACGATGAAGAAAGGAGGAGAAGAAAATAAACTACAACGGAAATATTTTTAAAAGAGCTTCAACCTGGAAGAGAAAATGGATGAGAGTGAAACAGGGGAGCGTGAAGAAATAGCAGAAGAGGACATAGGTCATACGTGGAAAGAGGTGGAGGATGAACCTCGGAAAAGTACAAGGTATGGACAAACTAACTGTTGAGAAGGATTTGTTAATGCTATTTATTTATGGATGTGGAGGCAGCTAATGATAGTGTGTTTAGAAATAAAGAATAAAGTCTGAAAAATAATGGAGGAGGATAGATTAGAAAGAGGAGTTGAAATGATGAGAGTGAAAAGTATTTATTAGGTTAACATGAGTTGTGTTAAGACCGAGAAGTGATGGACAGAGTGGTTCCAAATAAACATTTGAGTGACGTAGGGAAGAGCTCTCTCACCACTTCTACTTGTAATGGTTGTGGGAATGATCATGAAGAAAGTAGAAGGGAAACTCAAAGCGGAAAGAATGAAAGCCATTCTGTTTGCTGATGATTTGAGGGTATGCTGGAAGAAGGAAAATAAAGCATAGGAATAGAATAAGGGAGTGGCAGGGAATTAAACACAGCAAAGTGTGGTAATGACAAGGAAGAGGATAAGGCCCAGTAAAGCTATTAGGTTTGATGGAGTAGAGATGAGAAAGGTACGGAATGTAAAGTATCTTGGAAGCGTGATTGAGGCGAGGATTGGGAGCTGAGTGGATCTAACAAGAGGGCAGTCGAGCGAGTTCTTCTTGAGGTGTGTAATAGACCTGCTATCAAGAAGAGAAATGCCCTTGAAGTGTAAGGAAATGTTGTACAGTGTGTACATTGTACTCATTATTACATATGCAGTAGAAACATTGACATTGAATGAAAGAGAGCCTACAGAGTGTCCAGCGACCTGGAAAACAGAAAAGTCAGGGAATTGGATCAAATTTCCGGAACTTTTACATAGTCACTAAAATAATAGGTCTACGCTACGTTCATTTACAATAATCAACTTTCAAAAAAAAAATTCTTCGCTGCGAATTTCTTAATTTCTTTTAGTACATGTGTCCATCTTGAATATACTAATCTTAATTCTCAAAGTCAACATGCGATTTTCATCTATCCCTTCCACCCCTCTATTGTGTGTCTTTAGCCAAAGTTGAGTCATTAGTTTATTAGCACGTGTAAGGTGATCTTTTAATGTCTCAATATGCTCTAACTCAAATCTAACTTGGAACGCACGACCCAACGGCCCCTTGCTCTAGGCTGCATCCTTTAAGCCCTTCATAGAGTGTTACAATTTCAAAATGTGTATGTGTCTAAGAATATAATTGCATTAAGTTGAGATCCTAAGACAATAATGTTTATAACACAGTGACTGGAAAAGTTGGAAATTGACTCTGGAAAACCTGGAAAAGTCAGGGAATTTAAAAATATAGTTTGCCTATATACCCTGCACTAAGAAATTGGAGGTCTTGGGAATGAAGTTTGTGAGGAGCGTGTTGGCTGTCACGAGGAGAAACAAGATTAGGAATGAAGTTATCTGGGGAAGAGTTGGGGTACAGGGAGTACATGAGATAATAGAGGTAGCAAGAGTAAGATGGTGTGTGGGCATGTAATGAGGATAGAAAAGGAGAGGATGTAGATGAAGTATGTAGGAAAAATACTGCTAGGGAGACCGTGAAAGCTGGGAGGAGCTGATAACTAAAAGTGTGCAAGCTAAAGGAGGAGAATAGAAGTGATTAAAGGAGAAGGATGGTGGAAGGATAAAGGAATCTGGAGGCATTTTACTAAACTGACTCGACCACAGTTTGGAAATGACGATGATGATTATTAGGTCTTAGCTAGTAGGAATCTTTCACTTCAGGTTGATATCGAGCCAAGTTTTAATGTTATAGAGCAAAATTTGTGCAATAAATATTTCAAGTTGAACTTCTGCAATAGATCCATGCTTAAATAATAAAGAAGTACTAATATAATTTTCATAGAATGTATTAATATAACTGTATATTTTTTTTTAATTCGGCAAAAGTAAATATTGAGAGATTATATTATCTATGAAATTATATCTTAAAATTGAAAAAATTATAATTTTTAAGAAAAAGATCAAAAATTCCGAGTACTTAAATTCCTCAAGTTTTGAAAAAATCTTCGATTCGAGTTTGAGCAGCTACTAAAACTCAACTCGAACTCGAATTTTTGAATACTTGTACACCCCTAATAATAATTATGATGATGATGGCATATATATAATAAAATTGTAGAAAATGGAACAATTCCATCTTCTTAACTGTTACTGTCCTCTATAGTCAGCAGGTGGTGTTAGTGGTGAAGCGAAGTTTGAATATAAACTTGTGAGCCATTGATGTGCCAACTCGTATCTTAACCGGGACAGATCACATCGACTTTAAAATCACCCAATATATGTTAACAGTTCAACAACCTGGCCGCAGACCAGTAATTTAACACTAAACTAACACTAATCCTTAAGGATGTTCAATAAAATTTTGGATGTAAAACTAAGGACGGTATGCAAAAATGTTAATGAATGCCTAGTGGACCGATAGTATGTTCCCAAGCACACTATCACTCCACCTTTTAACCCATGATGACGCAAGCAAACCCACGCTAGTGTCCACTAAGCATCCACTTAGTCAAGTTCTTGCATTCAGCTCTAATCCTTAAAAAAAATTGGATTCGAGAGGTGCTTTTGCAAAATAGTATATTCAATCTAAATATAGTTTTTTACTTTTATTTGGTGTTCATTTTCTTTTACTTTACATTTATTATTGTTTCCAGCCTGTGGCCTGGGTCAGTTGGGTTTATTTTCTACTCCTATATAATATCATCATCATCATCATCATCAACTTTCTCTACACTTTTATTGCAATTATTTAATCTTGAAGGTAGTTAAAATAAAACAAATGAAGATAGGTTCCATTTAAATCTAACTAATACATGATTGTTTGTATTTTGTAGGTAACTCTGCGAGCCTCCAATAAACTTCACAACCAGTTGTTCACCAAAATTATCAATAGCCCTATAAGATTCTTTGAGACCACACCCACTGGCAGGATTCAAAATCTCTTCTCCAGAGACATAGATGAAGGTATATGCAATAGTGGCGGAAAATATTGATACATGTCTGACTTTATAGTGGAATTTCACTATCTTGGTGTATAATTTATTCTCTAGTAGGTGTGTACAAGGTCAGCTTTTGGGATTCGAAATGAAATATTATTATTATTATTAGCACCGCGTCTTACTACCCGTTCGGGTTATACGCACTTACGCTAATGTGTAATGGTAGATGGTAGGGTGATTGTGAGATGAAATGAAGGACCTACAGTTTAACGTGGAATCCGAACCACGGTGGAGGCCTGGCATTCCTTCGAAATGAAATAGAATTGAATATATAATATTCCTGAAATCAAATCAAATTTTGAATATTTTATAAAAAATGTTTTTATGTTGAAAAAATACCATATTCAGATATTATTACGTTTTGTCATGTGTATAGCAAAGTAGAATTTAAAAAAATTAACATAACGTGAATTTTGGATGTCAACTGTTTTATTGACTATGCTTGGTAATTAATTTTCAAAGTAAGATTATTATTATTATTTTAGCATTGCGTATTACTACCCGTTCGGGTTATACGCTTTAAGTACTAATTACACTAATGGATTAGGAATTGGGAAGGTTGAATTAGAGGAAAGTGAACCCGCATTTGCGTGGAGGGAGAGTGGAAAACCATTTAGGAAAAAGCCACCTCCAGTTCACCCGACCGAGATTCGAACCTCGATCTCCCCGCCCTCAGCAGTCAAGCTCAACACGACTAGCGCGTTAGTCAACTACGTCACCGAGGCGGGTTTCAAAGCAAAATCGAAGTTTTCAAGGCTCCACACACTGGTATTCTCTATTGTGACAAATTACTTGCAAATTAAAGGTGGTTAAACTTGGGTGTAATTGGTTAATGACCACACATTCTTTGTTTGGCAAAAAATATAGTATATAAAACTGAATAAAATATGTTAACTATCCATGAAAAAGGTTACTTAAATTAACTAATAAAAATCAAAAGAATGGAAAATAGTTCCTATATAGAGGTACATAAAAAAAAGACTACTTTCTAGTCAACTTTTAAATTTATATTATTATTTTTTCATTACCCTATAAATACCTGTACAGGCTATACGCATATATTATAATTACTCTAAAAGGGTAGGGATGAGATAGGAAGCATTTTAGTGGTAATCTACTTACATTTGCTTGGAAGGAGAGTGAGGAACCGTTTAGGGAAAACCGCCCTCGGTGGATCCGACCGACCAGGATTCTGACCTCGATCTCCCCATCTTCAGCTGGCCAGTCTATCATGAGTGTGATGCCTTAAACCATTCTGCCACTGGAGTGGGTCATTTTGGTTTTAAAATCTGTTAATCTCACAACATGGGGTAGGGGTAAATGTTCACTCTGCTTACAATGAAAGATAGCAAGCTTACCTTGGTTGGTTCCACTATATCTTGGGTTATAAGATAAGGTAAGTCTTCTAGGTAAACTAATGGTTAGTGTCCCATAAAAATGGTTTTATATTTAGTAAAATTTCGTTTTTTAAATCTCACTTTTCGGTGTTATTTCGTGTTTATTCAAAATTACATGTTATCTGAGGTGTTTAAGTATTAATTTTACATATTGAGACAATGTATATGAAATTAAAATTTATCATTGAAACCTTATATATTTGCTTTAAAATTCTCTGTCGAGTTTGTCTACATACTTCACAATTTTGTAGGCTAAAGTTAGCTTACATTACAACAAAATACTAATCAAATTATAGCATGGTCAAAATTTCTGTTTAATTTATTCTTAATTTCGTGTTTATTAAAAGTTTTTTTGTTGTTGTTAAAGTAGTGTTATTTTGTTTTAGGAGGATTTGTGTAACAAGACAATTTCATTTTATTTTGTTTTTCAAAAACATTGTATTATTATTATTAGCACCGCGTCTTACTACCCGTTCGGGTTATACGCACTTACGCTAATGTGTAATGGTAGGGTGAATTGTGAGATGAAATGGAGGACCTACAGTTTAGCGTGGAATCCTAACCACGGTGGAGGCCTGGCATTCCCCACATAAAAACATTGTAAATCATATCTAAAAATCATCAAAGGAAAAAGTACTTGATTCCTTCTTTGTATGGCACTTTTCGCTTTATTGCGTCTCCCCATTTTTACGGGGCTCTACTAATGATGCATTGTATTGAATTATGAAATATGTGAAGTACCCATGTTTCAAACCTGAATAATGTTGTAATCCTAGTTTAATTATTCAGATTATTAAATTAAAACTCAAACCATTCTTATATTCACTTAACAAGAATATTTGTTCACAGTGGATACTCGTCTACCTATCACTCTTGAGAGCATCTTACAGAATATGTGGCTTGTACTCTTTGCTGTGATGTTCATCTGTCTTGTGTTTCCATGGTTCATCATTCCGATGCTTCTTCTGTTTATTTTATACTACTTTATCAGCAAGATCTTCAGGTCAGAACTGTTATGTTAGAGATAAGTTAAATCCACTATTTTACAAATCCAAATCTCAAATCTAAATTATCATTTTACCAACATATTTCAAATCACGAAGCCAAATCTTAGAAAACAAGGTAAACTTAAGAGGCTTTGTCTAATAAATTAATTCTTAAGTTGCTATAGAGAATATAAATAATAACTAGATTTAAACATTATTTTGTTATACAGCATTCATTATAACATTAACACTCTAAGTGTAAGGAAGTGCCATATAAGGCATACTTTGTACCCATAGCTATACGAGGGGGTATCATAAAGTTTCAAGACTAGTTCTGTAAAATTAAAACAGAGTGGATCATGGGGATGTGTGCACTGGTGTGACGATTTGTGACCTTCATCTGTCAGTAGAACAAGTGGCATCATTCTGTGTAGACCAGTGACTATGATACGCACGGTTTTTTTGATGACGTGCGTGGGTGCATTTGCAATAATATTATGGACCGCAAGCTCGAGCAGTGAGCAAACTTCAAATTCTACGTCTTACTTAGAAAATCTGGACCGGAGACCTTCCAAATGATGCAGCAGACTGACAGCAATATATCTATGAGTTATCCGGTGTGTTTTGAGTGGCACTCCTGCTTCAGGAGAGGCAGAACATCCACTGCGAATATTGTTGTTTAGTCTCTGGGTCGTAACCTTAAATCCAACTCTCGTTGCCAGTGATGATCCTCGTTCGACTGAAGGTTGGGTCATCCAGGGCATGTTGACTAAGTTCTTGGCATTCTTGGGCATGGGGCTCCTTCTGTTTGGGGTCAGAAGCCTGGGTACAAACTTGGCGACAATGCAGTGCATGTTTAAAATTAGCGCGAGGATTGTCCGCACTTATCTGTCTGACACAATCACAATGTCAGAAATGTCTCTATTGGTCAGCTAGCAATTGTTACACACAAGTTGCCCAACTCTGCCCACAATCTCTGGGGTTGTTCTCGTAGAAGGTCACACTAACCTCTCTTTGTCTTTCAAAGATGTTCTGCAGCTTCTGAAGTGCGAGTGCTACTCAAAACACACCGGATAGCTCGTAGCTTCATTGTTGTAAGCCTGCGGCGTTATTTAGAAGGTCTCCGGTTTAGATTTTCCGAGTAAGACACGCATAATTTTTATGTTCGCTCTCTGCTCGAGTTTGTGATTCATAATAAAATGGCAAATGCACCTGTGCACACCATCAAATAAACGTGAGTAGCACAGCCACTGGTCTACACAGAATGATGCCACTTGTTGTAATGATAAATGAAGGTAACAGCTCGCCAGACCAGTGCATGCATCCCCACGCTCCACTCTTTCATTTTACAGAACCAGTCCTGAAAATTGTTGATACCTCCTCGTATATGCAGCAGAAACGTAGATATTGAATGTAAGAGAGACTAAGAAATAGGAGGCCAAGGGATTGAAGTCTGAGGAGGCTGTTAGCTGTCATGAGGAGAAACAAGATTAGGAATGAAGTTATTTGGTAAAGAGTGGGAGTACAGGGAATACATTAGAAGGTAGAGTAAGCAAGGATGAGATGGTATGGGCATGTAATGAGAATAGAATAGAAAAGGAATCAAAGGAGAGTGATGGAGTTAAAGTTTGGAGGGAACAAACCACAAGGGAGACCAAGAAAGAGATGAGGAGCATATAAGTGTGCAAGTAAGAGGAGAAGAATTGATGAAAGTAAGTAAGAAAGAATGGTGGAAGGACAGAGGGAAATGGAGGCATTTTACTAAACTGACTCGGCCACACGCAGGAAACAGTTGTTGATGTAATTCAGTTAAGTGGGGAATTAATGATCTGGTTGATGAGTTTGTCCTAATATTTTTATCGGACCAGCTTGACTGTTATATATGTATTTGACAGTGTTGCGATACGGGACTTGAAGAGGCTGGAGACAATCACGCGCTCACCCATTTTCAGTTGGGTTGGCACCACAGTTCAAGGACTCTCCACGATACATGCCTTTGGAAAAGAAGGAGACTTTATTGCCAAGTAAGTAACATCAGATTTTTAAATGAAATTTGGAAATAATGTCAAATACATATCACATATAAACACATGTGAGGACTTATATTCTACGTGTTGAAGATCATCTTGAAATATCAGGTCAGGCTTCAGGAACAAAAAATAGCACTTTAATTCTAGCAAAAAAAAATGCACTATTTTTTATTTGTCTATAAAGGATTGATCAATTTTTGGATTCCTTTAAACTCAATTTAAAGTATTGTTTCATAGGAATAAATAAACAACTTAACAATATTTAGAACGTACAGCAAAAATTTAAAAAAAAAATGCTATGAAGTTTGAAAATAACAAGTGTCTTTCAATCATATTCCCTCCTTGTTTACAGGTTTAACCAGATGTTTGATGAAAATACAACATGTGTGTATCTGTACAGTATTGCCATGAGATGGCTCGCTATCAGGGTCGACACACTAGCAGGTATTTATACATTAACTATAATACAACCTGCACAGAATACATGTTTAACATTGAGGTGGCCCAATGGCTAAATAATTTTATAATAATGTAAATTGATGTAAAAAAAATTAACTTCTAATGATAAAGAAAAAATTACACCAAACAGCTATTTTATAGGCCTCAAAGTGTGTTTTTAACAGTGAACTTTGAGGCCAACAGTTTTCTGGTAAGTGTGTAGGTCTTGCCCTTCTATTCTATTTTCAATGTTTAATGTAAATAAAATGAAGAAATCGATAAGGAGTGTGAGGGGCTATATTAATTTAATTTACACTTATTAGTTTTCTTTTTTTTATTTCTCTCAATTTCCACTATTATAAAATTATCTTTACAAGGAAAACCTCTTTTTGCTTAACGAGTAACTGTATTAGATTTGGGATAAGCTACAGGAAAGGTGGATATAAACAGTTGTTGTTATTATTATTATTATTATTATTATTATTATCACCGCCGCCATCATCATCACTGCATATTACTTCCCGTTAGGGTTATACACACACTAATGTATAATGATAGAGTGATTGTGAGATGAAATTGAGGACCTACAGTTTAACGTGGAATTCAAACCACGGTGAAGGCCTGGCATTCCCCACATTCACAAGATGTCTTGTCAGAGGTGAAGGAAGGGTTTGGTAATCAGATAAAATCTGTGCCGGAATCAAGGATTGAACCCCTGACCCCTTGCACAAAAGTCAGACACCTTACCCCTAGACCGCCAGGTCACCTTGATAGAAACATCTAAAAGTAACAAACACAATTTGGCTTTTATAATGAAAAAAAAACTCAGTTCACACTTTATATCAATGTCATTGGGCAAAGAAGGAATGATTGCCTCTTGAAGAAAATTAATTGTCACTGTCCAAACACCCAACTTATTTTTAATTCTAGCGGAACTCATCAGGAGTGAGTGTGAAACGCGCAATGCAACTTCCTAAAATAATAAGAAGAAAAAAGTAGAAAAAAGGAAATTTGTAAATAATAAAATGACACCTAGATAGGAATATGTAAAAGGAATAACACATGAGGGTGTATCTAAAAGTTCCAGGATTGGTTCTGTAAAATTAAAACAGAGCTCAGCATGGGGATGTGTGCGATGGTGTGGTGAGGTGTGACCTTCATCTGTCAGTATGACAAGTGGCATCATTCTGTGTGACCAGTGGCTGTTAAACACGTTTATTTGATGATTTGCACGGGTGCATTTGCTATTTTATTATGGACCACAAACTTGAGCATAGAGTGAACGTCAAATTCAGCGTCTTACTTGGAAAATCTGGAACGGAGACCTTCCAAAATGATGCAGCAGTCTTAGGGCAATTACGCTATGAGTTATCCGGTGTGTTTTAAGTGGCACTCACGCTTCAGTAGCGGCAGAACCTCACTGAGAGATGAAGAAGAGTCAGGGCGACCTTCCGCGAACACAAACCCATAATTTGTGGACAGAGTTTGGCAACATGTGCGTGAGAATTACCATATAACCATTAACGACAGTTCTGACATCGTGAATGTGTCATACGGATCAGTGCAGACAATCCTCTTGTCCGCTCTTAACATGCATCGCATTGCCTCCAAGTTCTTACTAAGGCTTCTGACTCCTGAACAGAAGAAGCACTATGCCCAAGTTTGTCAGTGGCTTCATCAACATGCCCTGGATGGCCCAACCTTTATGTCGAGGATAATCTCTGGAGACAAGAGTTTGATCTATGCTTATGACCCAGAGATCAAACAGCAGTCTTCGCAGTGGAAAAATCCCAGATCTCCAAGACTAAAGAAGGTGAGGCAGGTCAGGAGCGCGACCAAGTGCATGCTCATCGTTCACTCCAACATTCATGGGATTGTGCACCATGAATTTGTCCTCGAGGGCCAGACTGTCAACGCCGAGTTTTACTGTCATGGTCTGAGGGATTTGAGGGAGGGTATTTGGTGGAAAAGACCAGAACTGTGGCGGGCAGGCAATTGGGTGCTCCAACATGACACTGCACTTGCACACACAATGATGAAAACATGTGAGTTTATCAGTCACAACAGCATGATCATTGCTCCTCACCCCCTGTAGACGCTGGATTTGGCCCCCTGTGACTTCATCTTCTTCCCGAAGATAATGTTAAAGCTCAAGTACCACTGATTCAACACTGAGTGATATCAAGCATGAATTGCAGGTGATGTTGTGCACGCTTCGAGACAATAACTTCCATGGAGCTTTCCAAAATTGTAAAAAGTGCTGGGATCAATGTATCAGTGCACAAGTGGACTACTTTGAAAGAGATAATGGCCAAATTTAAATAGAGTAATTTAATTCCATTTTACAGAACCAGTCTTGAAACTGTTTGATACCCCCTCATAAAGGACAACAAAGGAATTGGACATTGGATGTGAATATATAACATGTCTTTATAAGGAAAACTTCTTTTCACTTTATTAGGTAATTGACTAATTGTATTATATTTGGAAAAAGGTACAGTAAAGGTGGATAGAAACATATAAAAGGAACCAACACAATATGGTATTTAAAATGAAAAGACTAACAAAGTTTACACTATTTCCTCTACCTTCTTCAAATATAATACAGAACTTAACAATTCCATCAATAAATTATTTAATTTATAATTGCGAGAATTCTGGTGGACCTTTACTAGCTAAATGGATTTTCTGACCTCAGACCTCATTTGTTCCCATATTCTTGTATAAACATTACCAGCATTGGAACAAAAAAGAAGTATTTGAATATTGGAGTTCAAGTCATGTTTTAGTATCTTTTCGAACTCAACTCGATATAATGTTTCATGACAAATAGAGTCCATTGATATTTTATTTTGGTTGATATTTAAATTATAACCTGTACAACTATATTAAATTTATTTATAAATTTTAATTTGTGTAGTCATAACTTTTTGATAAAAAAATTTTTTTTTTAAAACTTTATCTTTGTGCTTAAGGTTTAAGCCTGGATACATTACAAAAATCCAACTTAAAATATTTTAGTGCAAATATTCCTTTAGGGGTCATCCATAAACCATGTAACACTCCTTATGACTTTTTTTGACCTCCTAAAAAACAAATTATATGCATATACAGGTTAACTGGTTGTTATTATTATTACTAACTAAAAGAACATGTATATCATTAATTTTAGTTTAAATTTAATAAAGTATCTTTAAGTCATATTTTCTTTTTGTTTGTATGGTATGATCTTGATTATTGTATCATGAACTAATGCATATAACATTCAAAAAATAAAAAGGTGTGATTTGATCGGCTATGGCGATGGTGAAGGTTGGAATATAAAATCGAAATGTAATCAGTACAATATTAGTTTCACGGAGCTTATATATACTCATTCAAATTGGGGGTCTAGGTTTCACAATTGATCCTATTTTTAATAACATAAATATATGTTTGATCTTTAAAAAATGGTCCTTTATTCCTAACTTTGGGAGCCTTGTATGAATAAATGAAGAGAGAAGTTTATTTGCTTTTATCAAGGTGTCATGCAAGTAAGAATCCTTTCACATCGATTTCCTATAACATAGTATTTTAAACTGAGTCCTCACATTTTTCTTGTTGTTCTAAGTTGTAAGGTAATAATTATGAATGGACATGAAACAGAAATTGAGCATTTGAAAATTAAAAACCAATATGTAACTCATAGATAGTGTTTGAGCTAATGATGTGGGAAAAGGAGTTTTTCGAGACAGGAATATGAAATAATATCTAAAGAGATGAAAAAAACGTTTGTTTAAAGTACAAAAATGTAAATTATGTTTATTTAAGTAAATAGAGTGCTAAAGTTCCTTTTTTTATAATCAAGGAAATTGTTGAAACTAAAGAAAAAGGAAAAATAAACTCCTAAGAGTAAATATGATGAAGAAAACCCACCTAGGGAAACAGGAAAATTGTGGAAAAAATCCAATGCACAAAGGTGACATCTTCCTTTCTTCTGTCTTCCATAGAAGAAGTAGGTGCACACACACATTTTAACACAAATAGAATAATATTTCGGCATTGTTGCCTTTATCAAACACAAAGAAGAAAGAAGAGAATACAGATAACACAACCACTGGATCACTCCATTTTGAATTTAAAGAAAAACTGTTAGTTCCTTTTTGATGTTTGGGCTGATGCTTGCGTTTGGTTATCTTATAGTTTATTCTAACACTTAAGATATAATTCAATACACTTTAAATCCAATTAATAAAATAGTAATAGTTGCAATATATACCATTTATAATATAATTTTATAATGTAACAATTTATGTCAAAGTTGGATATTGAAAATCAATATAAATATATAACCAAAACATTTCTTAACAAAGACTATTTTTAGGAAGAAAATTCATCCAATTTTTGGTTTATTATGCTATTATAAGAAATAATAAATTCCCTGTTTGCTTCTCTTGTTATGTTTTATTTTTTCTGTAACTCAACCAAGAGCTACGAAAATGAGTTTTTCTTGTTTGTGTCATTAGTGTGCACAACCTGTATCACAGCATTCCTTGTGATCGCACTCCATGGTCAAGTGTCCCCCGCTCTTGCTGGATTGGCGTTGGCATATTCTGCGCACATCAGTGGCATGCTCCAGTACACTATCAGGCTGCTCTCCGAGACAGAGGCGCGCTTTATCTCTGTTGAGAGGATAAATGCCTATCTTCAGGTAAAAAAAAAACTTTCATTAGCAACCTAGTTCAAGCTATGGGGGTGAAGAAATTGACCAACAGAAATATTACAGGCTGAATCAAAATAGTTGACATACATGAAAGAAGGAACATGAAAGAGGGCTAAAGATAAATAAAAGGGAATGTTCACAATATGGCTTTCACAATAAAAGAGGAAAATAATTAGCATTTTAAATTTCTGCCATTGGACAAAGAGGTAATGTCTAGCTCCAGGAATGTGCGAGAATCATTTTTTCAATTTGATACGATCTCGAGATGGGAATATAAAAAAGTATCAAGGCACGAGACAATGTCTTTTGAAAGTACAAAAATGTAAATTATGTTTACCAGAGTAAATATATAGTTATAGAGTTCCTTTTTGACATTTGAGCTGGTGCTTTCTTTAGATTGTCCTACATATAGATCATTCAAACACTTGGGATATAACTCATACACATTTTAAATGTAATTAATAAAATAGTGATAGGTAGTTACAATGAACACAATTTATAATTTAATTTTATGGTGTAACAGCTTATATTGTGAAAGTTTTAAATTGAAATACAACATTTATAACCAAAACATTTCTTAATGGTTGTTTTGGGGAGGGTGGGGGGAGAGGGATGCGGCCTATTTTTGGGTTAATACAGTATTATTGGAAATAATAAATTCCCGGTTTGTTTTTTTAAATTCTTAGGGCCATTATTTGCTTTTCTTTTTTTAATCTCTCAAATTTTTGAGATTCATTTTTTAATTTTTGAGACAAGATCGAGATTTTCTTTTCTTGAATTTTCAAGATATTTTTGAGTCTTGCACCTCCCTTGTAATGTCTGCTTTCTAAATAGAAATTGGGTGGTAACAATCAAATTTCTTCAGAAGGCAGCCACTGCATCTTTGTGTTTGATCCTTTTAATTTGTTCCTATCCATCTTGTCTGTACCTGCTTCTTCCATATGTACAAAATATACCCTAAAAAAGTGAAAAGAAGTTTCCCTTAAAGAGCTACATTGAATATTTTAGTATTGTTAGATCAGGGCTGTCCTTAGCAGACATGGGGCCCTGGGCAAACTTTATTTGGGAGTCCCCCAGTAATCTGCCTAACCCCCAATACCCCCCCTCCCCCCCAAAAAAAAAGAAACCCCTTTTCATTACAGTAATTTTCACCTATATTATACGAGCACGCAAGCAACATGTCTTATGCCACTTCATTTTTTTTTCCTTTGTCATATAAGCAAGTGCCAGAGCCCCCTAAATAGCAGATCCTAATGCAGCCACACAATTTGCACACCCTTAAGGGCAGCCCTATGTTAAGACTTTTTATTTAGGTTCATGATGTAAAGATAACTAGATTCTATCATAATCTGACTAACTATAGATTTATTTTAATGATTGAGATATTGTAATTTTATCTCCCTAAACTAGAGCTAACTTTACTCATTAGTAATATAACAAACGGTCGGGTAACATTATTTTTACTAAGAGCACCCTGAAGTTCAAAGCTGGACTTGATCTCAAATGCTTTAATATTATAAAAATAATTTTATGTTTCTAGTTCAAAACAACTCAATTAATACACTATAGCTCATTTTTAACTAACTATATTTTAAATGATATAAACTTTTAACAAACATTATTTGAATTTACTTTAAAATCCTATATTCGCCAACATGCGGCAGCTGCCTGGTCAGTATAGCTCGCTTACAGGCTGACATCATGGAGATTTTTTAATGTAATGGTTTTGTTTTTCCAGAGCCTCGAAGCTGAAGGTGTTAATAGTGGCAGGTTGATACCCATGCCTGATTGGCCAAGTAAGGGCACCATCAAGTTCCAGAATGTCAATCTTCGGTACAGGGAAGGTCTTCCTAATGTTCTCGAGGGCATCAACATCAACATTCGTGGCGGAGAAAAGATTGGTAGGCTTTACACACTCTGCATGATAGTGTGTATGAGTCATTTCATAAATCTATTTAAGTCTGTACAAAGTTTCAACATTTTAAATTTGAATCTAAGAGTTTCATTCATTTCAAAATGTTGAATACAAATAGATCACAGATTTGGACTCAATGGAACTTGATTCAAAATTCAAACTTTTTAATAACTTTTTTATGAAAAATAAAATCAATCCATTACTAAAATATATTTAAGAATTTTACTATAACATTTTAGGTAAGTTTTATATTGTAATTACATTTTATTTTAACCAATAAACTCACATTATTATACTTGACTAAAGAACTTGGCCATTTTTATTTTATTTTTTTCCTTAATTTTTATATTGAAGCTGTTTATCAAATTTAAATTAAATCGCTTCATTTAGTAGGCCTATAAGAAAATAAGTGAAATTAATAGGCCCACATTGATATAAAGTTCAGATATTTAACAGCCATGCATTTTAAACTTGAGCTGGGTTGTATCCACTATTTTACAAATTTGAATCTCAAATCCGAATCTTCAATCTACCTTTGAATCTGAATTCGAAACCAGGAAAAAATTATGAACACAAGAACAATTATAAATATAATGGAATAATAGAAAATACAAATAGAAACTAAATGTTAGCATTATTTCTTAAATGTAAATCACTGTTTTAGGGTCTGGTTGTTGAGTTCATTCTATAATTATTTATTGACCACCAATAAACGGTATTATAGCTCCAAAACAAATTATACTTGAAGAAGAAGAGAAAAAAAAAATCTAAGTCTTGAATCCAAAATTATCTCAAATATCCATAAGTATTTGAGGGTACCATCCCCACTTTCAATCAATGTTGATGGTCAAAAGTGACATTTCCTTAATAAACAGGGTTTAACTGATAAACTTACTTATTGCATGTTCTACATAAGTTAAATAAATGATAATTTGATAAAACACATTCAACTGTAATTTAAAATCTATGAAAATACTGTCTCCTTGTATTCTTTTGCATAATCTGAATTTTCATTGATCTGAACACGCTTTTCTTCCATTTAGTTCGGATTATCAAGGTTATACTGTAATTTGAATAATTTAACTGTCTTATTTATATATCAACATAATGGCAGTAGAAATAAATTTGTAAAGTATTTTAGTCAAAGTTACTTCAATTTTGAAAATGATTTAAAGTTTTTTTTTATCTTGCTTCCTATTTAGCTTATACATATGTACTAACTTTGCTAATGTGCTAGGACTGAGAGAGTTGGAATTTAGAGAAATTGGACCCACATTTATGTGGAAGAAGTGAGGAAAAACATACCTGAGTACACTCGACCTGGATTCGAACCCCAAATTCCCCATCGTCGGCAGTCCAGTATATTTATAGAGCGGTGCCTTAGATAAAATTTGACCACTAAAGTGGGTCTGATAAGGTTATTTTATTTGGAATTGAGCACAAGGCTAAATTATGATTAAAATTTAGATGGAAAGCCAGCACTCTTACCTGAGTGATGATTCAGCAGAAATTGTTCAGAGAAAGCACTATTAAACAAATATTTAAAGACAAGCTTTTACTACCACAGGCAGCTTCTCCAGGTTCCTAAGCATAGATTTGTAACTGCCTTTGGTAGTGAAAGCTCATTTTTGGATAAGTGTGTTTGTATTTAAAAGTGTGTCTAGCTAGCTAAACAATTTCTACCCAACCAACGTTAAGGTAAGTGTCCCTTTTAATTTAAATAATAAAATTATGGAAGTAAATTATCAGCAAAGCTAGGTTATGTAAGTCTATTTTCAAATATTTTCCTATCTCCACTCTTGTATTTCTAACTAAGCAGAAAACCGTTCACTTTCCACCTTCACCCCCTCTCCCTTCAGGAGTCACTGTGGGAAAACATAAACATTGCAACACCATTTACCTATTATTAATGAATACTTAATATTTTATTTACTAATCACCATTTTTGTTTATAATGTTATGTGGACTAAGGCAAGACACTAGAATATGTAGGTATGTTGTTTCAGGTATTATTGGCCGCACAGGCTCTGGCAAAAGCTCCTTGGTAACTGCTCTATTCCGCCTAGTGGAGCTATCTGGAGGCAAGATCAAAATTGATGGTGAAGATATATCTGGGATAAGCTTGCAGCATCTACGTAGCAAATTAGCTGTCATCCCTCAGGACCCTGTGCTATTCACAGGTACCATCAGGTGGGTGTTCAGTGGAGATATGAGCAAATAGCTTTATTTAATTATTATATATTCTATATTTCAACAGGTAAGTTGCCTTGTCTAAACAGCAGCTTCCTTTCTTAGATCCTGAAACTTCATCTTCTTTCCTTGTTTGAGGTCATCAATCATTTGCATTCTTAATTTTCTTTAAGAGACATCCATTACCTCTTTGTCCATTGGCAGCAGTGTAAAGTGTGAACTGTGTTCTTTTCATTGTGATGGTATACTAATAGTAATTTATTTATTGATGATACATAACAACACTCCTGATTCAAATATTAATATAAATAGCATTTAATTCAATGTAGGCCTACATATCCCATCTTTTGTGTGCCAAACTTGAACATTTACATTTAAAATTAATGTTATATATTCAAGAAATAAAGAAAGGGGGATGAAAACAAATTAAAGTGATGAACACAATATGACTTCTACAATGAAAAGAGGAATACAGTTCAAACTTAACATTGCTGCCACTTGACAAAGAAGTAAAGTCTGCTTCTTAAAGGAAATTGACCGCTACTGCCAATCTCTTGATATATCCTATGAATGATTTATTATATTCATTAAATTAATTACATCTCATAAAGAGATTGGTCAAATTCTACATTTCTGAAATCTGAATGATAAGTTTTCTTTCAAATCTCTAACTCAAATTTGAATTTTTAAAAAGGTACAGTTTTAAATAAAGAAAAATATTTTAAAATGTTGTTTAAAGCTTCGTACTAGAGGTGGACAAGATCTCGAATGCTCAGGAAAATGTCGGGAATTTATTTATTCATGAAAGTTGGATAGGATTGGCTATTTCTCGTAAAGTTTCAGGCTAGATAACAAAGCGCACTTAGTGTTCCAGCAGGTACTGCTGACTTATCCCTATTAATTTCTCTAGCATGCACGATATATTTGGTCATCCAGTTGTGGAGTGTGCTGCATTGTGTGCGGTGTCATCATTCGTCAGTAATTCTTAATGCATTTACAGGTTTGAACTATTGCATTACAGAAATTGAGTCTGCTTCAGGAAGGGTTTTCAATAACGGATAAAATATATTATATTGGGAAGAAGTTAAGAAGGTATAGGAAAGGTGGATAGAAACATATAAAAGGGGGACGAACACAATATGGCCTTTACAATGAAAAGAAGAACACAAGTTAACATTTTACACTGCTGCCAATGGACAAAGAGGAAATGGATATCTCGTAAAGAAAATTGATTGTCACCGCCCAATCCCCCGAACTAGGTTTAATTCTATCGGAACTCATCAGGGAGGAGTGTGAAACGCGCAACGCAACTTCCTAAAAGAGAAAACCAAAAAAACAAAAGGGGAAGAAAAAGGAAAATAGTAAAGAATGATAGAACACATAGATATGAACATGTAAAAGTTATAACATAAAGGACAAACACAGGAAAAGGACATTGGATAGTAACGGATAAAAGTAATACTTGAGAGGTTAATTTATTTTGTAGGCAGTCTTTATTCTGTAGCAAGTTTAGGGGAAGGGGGTGGGGATATTTTAACACTTATGGAGGAAGATACTTATTGTGAGGTGTGTGACTCATTGTGCTCTCTTTATCAACAGTTATTTGTTAGGTTCAGGGAGAGATTGAAAAATTTAGAGAAGAACAGAGATGTATTCTAATATCTTATGGGGTGGGGAAATGAGGGGGAAGGGAAGAAATAGCTTTCCAAAGTCAACCATTAATGAGAGTGAAGTTACAGACAGGGAGCAGAGATTAAGGGGTTATCTAACAAAGAACACTAAAGGATCATCAAAACTAAAGAACCTTTAAAACAGGTCAAACAAAGAGAACATTTAATAGATGTTGAACATTATGTTTTGTAGGGTTTTTTTCAGACTGCAGATAATTAATTATAAAACACCATTTTAAAAAGAATGTAACTAATAGAATTAACTATTTGATTTGTATTATTTGATATGCTTTCAAAATTTGCTATTCGATTCACTGAAAGAGGTTTTTCACATAACCCTATCTATATCTTAAAGTTATAGCTTTTACAAGTCTTACCATACTATTTTAAAAATAGATATATATTTTTAATCGAAAATTATCCTATTGGAATGTGTAAATGTTAAAATTTATTCACTATAGAAAAAATGTAAATATTCAGTAACTATTTTCTATAGTCACTTAAATTAGGAGGGATAGTCAGCACACTTACCTTGGTGATACTGGAGTAGAAATTGTTTAGATAACACTAAAAAACACATAAACACATTGTTAAGGACAAGCTTTCACTGTCACAGACAGCTTCATCAGGTCAGGAGAGTAGACTGATTTCTTGGTTGAACTGTAAGGTTGACTGTCCACAGCTGACTGTTTTTCAGTTATGACATCACTGTATAGATAGCAGCACTATGAATAATGTTATATTGAAACTAATAATAAGTGTGCTGGTAGGAAGGACAGCTGTGGACAGTCAACCTTACAGTTCAACCAAGAAATCAGTCTACTCTCCTGACCTGATGAAGCTGTCTGTGACAGTGAAAGCTTGTCCTTAACAATGTGTTTATGTGTTTTTTAGTGTTATNACACGTCTTGTCATAGGTGAAGTAAGGGTTTGGCAATCAGATAAATTTGTGCCGGGACCGAGGATTGAACCCCGGGCCCCCAGCACAGAAGTCCGACTCCTTATCCCTAGACTGCCAGGTCACCTCACTTCGAAGTTATACATTTGATTTTAAACAGTTGTTTTTATTATTTCCGTGAGTAAGTCTGAGGTGACCAGAATATTTATTAAGACTACTAACGGCTACTGACTGTTACTAGCTTTGTAATATACACAATTAGAAGGATTAAATATATCAAAACTAGTCTCCCAGATTTTGTCGAACAATTTAGAAGTTTTTTTAAACTCATCTCAGCAGAAAGTACAAGCTGATGTTTTAAGTTGACCTAATAGCTACGTAATCATCGGTAAAGTAGTTGAAATAGCTTCGGGATTAAATTTACCTTATTAAAAAGTGTACTAACTTCACCTCACCACTTGAGCTTACACTGAAAAACAGCTTCAGTTTTATGTATGAGTGTATGTTGTGGCCGTCATATCTGTAGTCATCGACCTCGGTGGTCTTGGGGGTAATGTGCTCACCTCAGGGTCCGATGTTTGTGAGTTAAAACCCAGCCGTTGTTGATGAATTTTTCTTGAGCGATAAAAATCTGTAACACAACTTCATTTGTAGGGGAAGTAAAGCTGTTTGCCCCATGTAAATTGTGGCATGTCTCAGAACCCTGAAAAGTGTTGAAAATATTTTTCCCGGCAAAATTGTATGGCACTTTCACTCATATAAATTCTCATGTTCTAGTATAATCATTTGGTTCAGAAACTGCGTGTTTAAATACCTCAAATAAATAAAATAAAATATTGCTGAACAAGCCAGTTTAAATGCTTCCATTGCTATTATTGTTACAGGTCCAACTTGGATCCTTTCAGAGCCTATAAAGATGAAGAAATTTGGGCAGTGCTGGAGAAGACTCGTCTGAAAGATCGAGTGACAAGTGAGACTGGTCAGTTAGACTGTGTAGTCGGGGACAACTTGTCGATGGGGGAGAGACAGCTATTGTGTCTAGCCAGGGCTTTACTCAAAAACACTAAGGTGTGTATTGTGCACATTTTCATTCAATTAGACAAGTGTTTTTAAAACTTTTCCCCATAGCGTTTTATGCAGACTCCTCATTTTAATATACTGCCTTTTTCCTTTAACGAAGCCAGAAATTACATTAATATCAGCTCTTTCTTTCATAGAAATTTATTTTTACCCTGTGGTCTCATCTGTGAACCACCTAGAATTCAGCCATGTACCAATGCTGGTTCATGGACCACAGTTTGAGAATCACAGAACTAGAGCAAGGGAAGACCTGTTTAAAAACTCAGAAAATGATAGTGTATTTAGTCCCTCATTAATGTTGCTTTATTACAACAATATGAAAAAAGAGCTTATTAGCAATCATAATCATATTTGTTTGCCATTTCCCACTTTCATCTTAAGAAGGACAGACAATTTACTAAATAATTGGGGCTTTGCAAGTACTTGGGATTTCAAGCTTGGAGCCAAGCTCTTCATTAAAGCTTGGGCTTGAGATTGAAAGATTTATAGGCTAGTAATTTTTGAGCTTCCTCTTGATGTACATACAAACAAATTTTTAAACACAATGGTAAGTATAGGCTATTTAATTTAGAGGATGTCGGTGGTTTTACTTATTCATCACTTGGTATCTTAACGAATTATTTAAATTAATATCAAAGTTCACATTAATTATTAATGATTTAAAACTATCTTCTACCGGTAAACTAATTCAACATTTTTGTCCATTTTGAATTATCCTCGATTAAAGTTGCATTGCCATGGTGAAACAATAAAAATAAAAGTAGTTAAGGTAGATCACTTAATATTCAAATAATCATTATTATTAATATCTTTACATGGTTCTGTTCTAAAATTATAATTTAATTTAATTTACTAATTTAACATTGAGCATACACATCATTGTTTTCAAACTTGTATCAATCCGTTCAACTACAAACAAAACTAGCATTATTTACGATTTAATTAGGTGTAGAATTAGTTTGGTTCTGTCTGAACTGAGTGTCTATCAACTTTGTAATAAATATTTTACCGAACTTACCACATTTAAAAAATATATATATCATTTTAGCCATCTTATTTTTCATTTTAAAGCATGGACATCAACTTTTATAAGCATTAAAAATCAACATGAAATCAATTTCCTAGTAAGATAATTTCTAATGATAGTCCAGTGCATAACTGTGCATAGAAGAATGGAATTAGCACAGAAGAAGTGATTATGCACGATTATTAGATTAACGAATAATAAACAAAATATGAAACATTTCAAATTTCTAACTGATTGTTATTCTTACATTTTCTTATATAGTATGTATTAAAAAAGTGCATTGAGCAAAAACATTTTGTAATAAATATAAATAATGATATAATATTAGGAAAATGTTAAAGTACAAATAAAAGTTTAAAAAAAATACCAACACATATTTACACACACTTCGATATTTCGATGCTACTATAGCATCTTCCTCAGGAAGTAGTGGTTGTTAGACTTTTGTTTGTGCTTTATCATTTTCATAATTTTCTTATATAGTGATTAAATTTACGGAGGCTTATTTTAGGGAAGTATAAACTATTTATAACATCATTTTTATGAACTTTTTTTTATAAGTGTTAGTGTAATTTTAATGCCTTTACAGATATAAGTGATAAAACTATTTTGATTATTTTTTCCATTATATTTTTATTTGAGTATTGTACTTATTTCTAAATCATGTTTATTTAAAATGTCGTTTCTAATATATTTACTATTTATAAATGATTGTCACTCTTATTTTAAGAACATGCGTTGTTTTCATATATTCTTAAAATTTCACAACTTAAAGATATGGTATTTACGTTTTATGTTTGTTTTGACTGGTAAAATTTTACATATATACATCATATGCATACATACCTGATCACACCGTTCCCTTACAGGGTAGGCAAGAAATTGTGCATATTTATATTCGATACAATGTAGATGAAACAATTATTGTGCTGATAGATTCTGGTCCTGGACGAAGCTACGGCTGCAGTAGATCCAGAGACAGAAGTCATTGTGCAGACCACAATCCAGCAAGAGTTCAGTCACTGCACGGTTCTCACCATCGCTCACCGCTTAAGCACAGTGACCAGTAGTGATCGTATCTTGGTCATGGACAGGGGACAGGTACGACGGTGACCTCATATCACATTTAGGGGTCATCCTCTATATCTCTTAAGCATTGATTCTTATTTAAATGTTCTTTCTTCTTTAACAACATTTTATATTTCAAAACATGAAAACTGATGAAAATAATGAAAGATAAACTAATAATTGGACAAGGGAGATTGTAGAGGAGACAATTGTGTACCGGTATAAAATACACAAAATCGACACCATCTTCTTTTTTTATGGCAATAATTACCCAAAACTCCACGTGTCAATTTGAATCACATGTAGAATTTTGTGGGATATCATACAGGGCTGCCACACAGGGAATTTTTTTATGGCTGCTGGAAAAACCTAAAAAAATACTAGAGATTTCATAACAAGGAAAAATTAAATACAGAAATAATATGGAAAATTTAACTGTAAGCTTTAAAAAGAAAGACTTTTCATAGAAGAAATAGGGAACTGAAGAAAAAAAAGCACACTGCTTGGAACACATGTCTTATCTTTGTTATAAAGGGTTTCATAACTGCATAAATGGGTGGTTGAATAGACTAAGATATCAGTCTCACAACTGATTGGATTGTTGATAACAGGGAGATCTGAGTTTGAATCTTGGTTAGGTCTACTGAGTTTTTTCTTTTTTTTTTTTTTTTAAATGGTTTTATACTTTCCCTCCAAGCAAATTCAAGACGTTTTCCTCTAAATTCCACCTTCCTCATTGTTTACACATAAGTGTAATTAGTACAAATGTGTAGCAACACACGATGCTGAAAAAAAATATCTAAATTATTATATAAGTGTAAATTCATTTTGTTTTAAACACCAATCACATGACTTCATAGAATGAAACCTAGGTCAGGGGATTGGGCGGTGACGATCAATTTTCTTTAAGAGACATCCATTACCTCCTTGTCCATTGGCAGCAGTGTAAAGTGTGAACTGTGTTCTTCTTTTCATTGTAAAGGCCATATTGTGTTTGTCCCCCTTTTATATGTTTCTATCCTCCTTTCCTGTACCTTCTTCCAAATATAATGACTTCATAATAGTCATTTTTATGAAAACTGAGTTTTAATTACTTTATACTACTCTTAAGTGTCTGAAAAACTGTAAATAACACGGAATTTTATATTAATAAACTAGTGGCAACCGTAACCATATAAAGTGAGCACACCAAATAAAATTACCATATTTGACTTTTTTTTTATGTGCCTGCTAAACTGAAGGTGCATGTTTTTTCCATCATAGGTGGTGGAGCTGGGCACACCTGCCAACCTGTTGTCAAACCCAGACTCACAGTTCTCCCGGATGTTGACTGCTGCCCAAAATGGTGCTGTGATATTGTAGTCATATATTGCCCTATACAACTGCTCACTAACATTTGCTAAGAATTTCGATTAAAATTTGATTGTTTTGAGATTAAATGAAAATTATATACCGGTACAGAGAATAAAAGAGCACATTTTATATTATATTTCATATTATCAGTATGCCAATCTTTGAAAACATTGATTTCAATCAGAATATCTGTCAGCTTTGACAAACTTATCATTTAATAATTTAATATGTTATTATAACTATATAATGTGAGGTAGCCTTCGTTTAGGTAGTAATTGAATCACATGATGTAACACCTTGATTTATCCACTTATGATGAAATCTGTCAACTTTTTGGTAGGGGTATGCAAAGCTTTTATAATATTAATATCCATTCAAATCCTCTATTATTCGATAACTCTACTCAAACTAAACTAGAAAACAACACAATAAGGTTTCAGGCTGTTGATAATACCACCATGTGCCTAAAATATGTTAATATATTTTAGAGAACAATTCAATTACCATATTTACTGTAAAGTAAGTTGATTTTTTTCCCATAAAGTCATAATCATGATTATGAACTGTTTCTAGCCTGTAGCCAGATCCGTTTATTAAAATGTCCCCATCTCCCTCTGCCCCACCTTCATTCTCTTCCACTCTCCTCTCACACACATACTGGTATATGTTTCTCTAATCTCTTCCCTAGTCTCCCTTTCGGTATCTTCCCTACATACTTAATATCGATTAATCTTCTTGGAATCCTCTCCCCTTCCATCCTCGTTACGTGTCCATACCATCTCGTCCTTGCTTCCTCAACTATCTCATGTACCCCCTAAAAACACCTTTATAAGATCTTTTTATACCCTATAATTGTACCCTTTGATAATTCCTAACAAATGTGTTAACTTTGAAGACTGGCATATATTAAATTAGTCTATAATCACATCAACATATGGTGCTGCTGTTCATTGCACCTTTGACAAGGGGAACTATTGTTGTATGCTCATTTTGAAGAACTTAAATGTATACACGATAGCTTAGAGGACTTGGGCCCAAAACTAATCTAAAATGTTTTTTTATATGATTTGTTACTCTTTTTATTTAACATAATCATTTTAGCATACTTAACTAGGATGTGATTCGATTTGATAATTATTCAAAATTCTTGAGCAATATTGGCTTCGATTCGAGATTCAATTCAATCTAAAAAACCTCTTCCACAGGTGTTTACTCTTTGATTAACAATAAAACATTTTATAAATAAATTTGCTGTTTAAAAGCAGGTTTTTCTACCCATTCGGGTAAATATACACAATTCCCCATATTTATCTAATGATAAGACGACCACCATAATAATGACTTGCTCACACAAAAATTAACCATAAATATTTAATCCCATAATTTAACAATCTCACTTTTCAATGTTTTATTTATGTAGCCATCGGGCCACCTCATTTTTAAACATTCCACTTTTCAGTGTGTTTTTAGTTAACAAAAAGATATCTTTCACATTGATGAATGATGAGATTGCAAGTGGTTTCCCCCGTGTCCTAAACAATATCAAACACATTGAAACCACCTCAAGACTATAGCCTAGAGTTAAGGATGATGTGGGGGGAAAAAATTCAGGTTTAACTGGAATGTCGACTGAACTTATAAACAATGGGTAGGTTGCACATTTTCTTTGTATACAATTATAAGAAAAGGAATGTCAAGTGATCTGTAAAACAGGAAAAAGTCAAGGAATGTTATCAAATTCCTGGAATTTTTACTAGAGTTGTGTCGAATCTGAATCTCCAATTTATCATTGAATCTGTATCATAATCTTGGAAAAAATATAAATACAATAAAATAATAGAAAATACAAATAGTAACTAAATGTTAACATTCTATCTTATGGTCCGATCATTCACACATTCAGTTAAGTGTTAAAGTACTGCTCTGGCGACTGGTTGTTAAGTTCATCTATAATTACAGCTTCTGAACCACCAATTAACAGTATTAGAGCTCTAAAACAAATTTTGCTTGACAAATTGAAGATTTTTTTTTTGTATTTGAGCCTTGAATACTAAATTTTCTCAAATGTCCTTAAGGATTAGAGGTTCCATCCATAGTTCTTTACATATTCACTAAAAAAAATACATAAGTTTTATTTAAAATAGTCGAAATAACATTTTTCTTCCAATTAATACTCACTGATCACACTATCCAAAAGCCCATTCCTTTAGGTTGAAATCCTTCACTCCCTCTCTAGAGCTACCTACACCATTCACAATGTGTGTACATCTCAAAATATTATTACATTAAGTTGAGTTATTAATAAATTAATGTTTGTAATTTAAATGATATCAGGGAGGGGCCCTCGAATCCTTGAATCCTTGAATCCCTCAAATCCTTAAATAAAATATTTTCTCACTTTTGCGATTGGAATTTGATTTAGAGATATAATACAGCTTTTTAGTGGTTCAGAACCAACTATAATTATAGGATGAACTTATAACAACAAGGACCCAGACCAGTAATTTAAAACTTAACTGAATGTATTAATGTTATAAATGAATGGCTTATAAGATAGAATATTAACATATAGTTAATATTTTTTAAATTATTATTCTACTCTATATATATTTCCTCTTAAGTTCCTAATTTTTTCCAAGATTCAAATTCATTAAATAATGGATTCGACCCAACTCTAGTTAATATTTATTATTGTGTCTGGAAACATATATTGGATATGGAAAACTTGTAAAACCTGAAGATAGCCGCTTGTTATTTTTTTAAATTGTTGGGGAAAATACATTTTCCTTATAAATTGAACTTTGATAAGACTTTGGGAGAATACTGGGCAGTACTTAATGAATTTGATTTTGCTTTGTTTGAATTGAAAAAATGGACTTTGTAAACTGTTATTAGATTGTATTTAAAAATCTGTATTGCATTGTAATTAATATATCATATTTTGGTGGAGATTTAATCTAAAAGCTAGGTTTCTGTACTTGACATGTTTGTGCTTCTCCCTTCAACATTGAATTGCATTTATTAATCAAGCGTATTAGATCACACAAGTGATGAATATGTTGAAATTCTGTATTGTCAACATAACCATGAAATTATGCATTAATATACAAACAAACCTATAATCCAATATTAAACCATTTTATCTATATGTGTGTATAGAGGCAGTGCCGCACCAATTCGTTTTGATAAACTAATAAGGGTACTAGGCAAATTTAAATATTTAAAATAATGTTTGCTCGCCTGTTTAGCAAAAACATGTCTTCTCGATTTATAATACCAAGCCCAACGATTAATTTAATGATCTGCGGTATTTTGACCGTGAAAAGGTAGCGTAATAAATTGTATATTAAATGTGGACTTGAATGAAAGGTTTTCATCCAGGGCAGTTAATACTAGGGTACTTTGTGTCCCTATCATACCCTTTTAGAACAATACTCCGTCCATAGAGTATGGCAGCTTAATTTTTGGTAGTAAAACTTATAAACATGGTTGTATAATATGGTAAGGCACTTGGCATAGTTCCAGCCTATATCCAACGTCATAAAAGCTACTCAAGTTAGTGTGTTGGATCACCCGTTGGCTGCTACATCTCACTACGGCTCTGTGTAAAGTCAGATAATAAGTCTGAAAGATATATAAATTAAGAACTCACCTATTTAAATGTCACAGTAGTAAGTGAGAAATAAAAGATACACTTATGATTCTAGTAGATGTCTACTCATCTTCTTGAATCAAAAGTATGTTGTTGATGCGAAATGGAAGCCATCTTGACTTAGCCATATAAAAGGGATCAGTTAACCAGTCAACATTAATAATAAATAAATTTACTCCATGGGTCTGACTGCGCCCCTCTCACTTCTTTCTTGTTACAGTCCTGTATATAGCCCTTATAAAGTGACATAAAATTATGCAAGTCTCTTAAGATAGCTTAGTATTATTTTTTAGACCTTGAAACAGTATTATTAAAAATAACATCTGTATTATATAGAACTTTTATTAATCGGGTCCAATATATTTTATACTTTTTGAGATCCCATGATGGCTACAGACAGGGAAAAACCTGAAAAAGTCAGGGAATTTAAATATTTGATTCATTTTCTGCCTAAACATTTAAATAAAAGTGAGAGATTTTGTTTCTCGGTGTTAGCAAAATGCATTGTCTAGATATAGCATTCGGTTAACATGACATGGTTGTACAGGATGTTTACTAACACATTTACACAGGGACACAAATAATACCTAAAACAATAAATAATAAACAGAAAAAATTCCATTCACCAAGAAAGCTGTAAAAAATGTGAAGTCAAACAGTCTGCATGAGTAACACTTTTTCCTTATCCAACCCATTGATTAGGGATTTAATTTAAATTAGTTATGTGTATCTATGAATTTTTACTAAAATGTACTTTCTTCGCCAATATTCCAAATTAATAAGGGTTTACTGAATAGATACAATCAAGGGACCAAGGAAACTAAATTGCTCGAATAAACATAAAATTGTAATATGAAAAGGAAGATAGAGAGAGCGTGCACAATGACCATGAACCATCGCAGCTCCTCAGTTACTTATGAAACCACCAATTGTGGATATATTAAATCATGTTTTCTCTCTGAAATAATCAAAATCAGAAAACAATCAAAGTAGTTTCTTATAAAAAATTATATAGTGTTTTAAGTTTATCTTTATTGTGTCTTCCTCTCTTTATTATAATTTCATGTTCACACTTTGAATGTTAAAAATACCTTCTTTTTTACAATTGTAATTTTATACACGAGGTTGATTTAATTAGAAACAGAAATATTCAATATTAATTTCACTATTGTTTACTGTATAGTATTTACTATGTTGTAAGTGAAATTCTTGTAATATATTTATAATTTAAGAGTATTATAATAAAACACGTATTAAATCAAATACATGATTCCATTTGCCAAAAGTTTTCCTTAATCATCATCACCTTGAAAGTTTGTATATAAGTTCACAGCCATGCCTGAATAAAACTGACCCCAAGTTGCTGGTGGCTGTAATTCAATGACAGATCTAGGAGCTGATGAAGTCACACATCCATCACAGACTTTACTTAAACTACAAGTGAGGAATTACCCTGGATAGCTAAGTGGTAGAGCAGTTGTTCGCTAAGCCAATGCACCTGCATTTGATTCATTGACTAAGTATCATTTTTCAATTATAACATTTAATAAATATTTTGATTAAATTAAATATACTATTTTTTAAATATGAGTTACATAGCCTGGACTCATCCCACGACATTGTTATGATAATCAAGTCCAGTAGAGTGCTGAGGGCAAGAAAGACATGCAGAATCTAGAGCCTTGTCCGGGGTATTGACTGGCAAACCCAGTGGGAAGACCTGGACACAGATGGAAGCAAAACATTAGGCTCAACCAATTATATTTGGAAAGAAGGTACAGGAAAGGTGGATAAAAACTGTTAAAAAGGAACAAAAACAAAGTGACTTATACAATATGGCCGTATGTGTGTTTGTTCCGTTTTATGTGTTTCTATCCACCTTTCCTGTACATTCCAAATATAATACAATTACCTCATGAAACGAAATGAGGTTTGACTTAAAGATACATATTAGAATGGCCCTAAAAGAGATATAGGCGTAATTTAAAAACATTGTTTGCCTTCTAAAGTGAAATAGTAGTGATAAAATACAAGCCACAGTAATATCTTGTAGGCAAGATTACGAAGGCGCAGTCTCATTGTATTGCACGGTTCCCTCCCTTTGGAGACTAAAAGTCACATATGAATCTTGTTTGGTTCAATGTGGTATGAAACCAGGAGTCCAAGATACTCGAGTTCATAATGGAGTCTCAGGCCCCATACACAAGGTCTAAAGCAAGCATATCCAACCCACAATAGTAAATTATTGTTGCACAATAAATATATTTTGAAATATTTAACAGTGTCTTGGCTATTAAAACAAATCCAGCCTAAAACTATCCAAAAGAAGTATATCACAGGGGTATAACCTGAACAGGTAGTCAGAAGTCGTGCCTAAAGAAAAGGGATATTTATTTACAGATAAATGTAAAATTGACTTGACATACATGTAGCCGATTTAATCAATTTTTATGTGAATGGGATAAACTCACATAGCTCTTAATTTTTCAACGCTAATTTTGTCCAACAGTGCTCTGCTTTTTGGTACATTGAACTATAGACTGTACCTTCAAAACACCACCACACATGAATGAAAGGTGCTATTGGCATGTAGTTTTTTTTATATAAATTTGAACTATCCTTATGATTTTGTTCACCTTAAATACCTATGTAAAATCAAAAGTAAAAAAGTTTTTAAAAATATATTTTCATGTTTTACTTTAAATATTTCAAGAGGTATAATATATTTTAATTGTTTTAAATCTCATTTAGAAGATACCCATTTAAAACTTTGCAGGCATTGTTCATGACTATTACAACAGTCACCGTAGAATTATTGACTTTCCCACACAATTGGAATAAGGCTTATGTTAAGTTTGATATATATTTTTTAAATATTTGGTTTGGATTTTTTTTTTTTTTATATATATTGCTTTCGCTAGGTGCATTAGTGAATGTTGTATACTATAGCCTTTCTATTAAATAAAAATGTTCATTTTTAAGCTTCAAAATGGTTAGGGCCTACCTAATCTGCTTGTTTCAACAAGGAAAGCACCAACGTAGAAATCTTTATTATTATTAGCACCGCGTCTTACTACCCGTTCGGGTTATACGCACTTACGCTAATGTGTAATGGTAGGGTGATTGTGAGATGAAATGGAGGACCTACAATTTAACGTGGAATCCGAACCACGGTGAAGGCCTGGCATTCCTCACATTCACAAGATGTCTTGTCGGAGGTGAAGGAAGGGTTTGGTAATCAGATAAATCTTTGCCGGGACCGAGGATTGAACCCCGGCCGCCAGCATAGAAGTCTGACACCTTACCCCTAGACCACCAGGTCACCAACGTAGAAATCAATGGGTCATAAAGAGATGAAAGTGTCCATAAGAGCCTATACTGCAATTTAAAAGTAGAACTGCTTTTAGATCTACTTTCACTTATTAATGTATCAGTTCATGTGATCTGCAACTGTATCATTTGATAAATATTATCAATACCTAAATATTAACACCAAGAATCTTATGAGTTAACAATATCTACTGCAAAAAAAGTTTGTATTTGCCAAAATATTACTGGGCAAGTTATTTATAACTATTTTTGCAATTTTATAATAAGACACTGAACCCTAATGTAAAGTAATTGACGGTGAAGGAAGCCAATCTGAAAGGATAGTTGGGTTAGGCCTTCTTGGAGGAGCTTGTAGGTGGACATGTCCGAAAGCTGGGTGATTGCTTCATCAATGTAGTCCGAGTGGTTAAGAACAACTGTAGTGTATCCTTTATCGGCAGGCAGAATAATTATATCCTTGTTGGCAGGGATTTTATTGCTTTTTATCATTGAAATTAAGATTCTTGGTTTTTGGCATGGTGTCAGGGAAGTGTAGATCAGATATGTTGGATAGAAAATAGGTGATGTATTACTCGAGAGGATGGTCTGTAGGCAGAGATGGAGGATCCCAGTCTGAGGAAGGACTAAATCTTGTGAAGGTTGGATCAATTGTTTTCTCAAGGTCAGAGCTAGGGGGGGTGTTTTAGAATTGGAATTAGAGTCTAAGGGTGCGTATATAGGCTAATGGATCATGTACCAGAGTGAGGTGGTCATAATTTGTGTTTGACGAAAATGACAATCCCTTGGCTAGTACACGTGTTTCGGTTTAAGAAAGTTTATAACTGAATAGGTTTGTCACATACAGTTTCAGCTCATGGTTTGGGCATAGGACCCTTTTCCTCAGCAGGTTCCTGAAATGAGAGTTCGGATTGGATTGTCGTGACATTTGACATTTGGAATAATATAAGGAACTAAGCCAATTTGAGTAGGTGTGGGTAAATTTAATATTACTTTTCAAATTATTCTAAAAACTTGCAGTTCTATAGCCTATCTTTGCTTGTTTTTTCAGTATGTCTCTTCTAATGATAAAGGAACATCTCCGAAAATTCAAAAAATGTGTGAAGTGTTTTTTTTATCTAGGCCTAACCTAACTATCCTTTCAGGTTGTCTTCCTTCACTAACATTTACTTTACATTGAGGAATGCCAGGTCTCCACCATGGTTCGGATTCCACGTTAAACTGTAGGTCCTCCATTTCATCTCATAATCACCCTACCATTACACATTAGCGTAAGTGCATATAACCCAAACAGGTAGTAAGACGCAGTGCTAATAATAATAATACTTTACATTACTGTAGTGTTTTTCTACACTGTCTTACTATACATTTCCATGCCATTAGACAATAATTTATTCTACTATTTTTGCAGTTATACATAATCTTATATTTGCAGTATACATGCTAGACCAGCACTGGGCTACATATTCTTCAATTTGAAATTGGCCACACCACGTAATAATTGAATAATTAGAATGCTCAAGCTAATATTTAAAGACGGAACACACTGTTAGGTCAAGTTTATTTAAAACGTACACTTTAAAGACTCAGTTACAACTGCTTCAGACAAAAATGATGAAAATTGTTCAAGTGGAAAATGTAAAGTTTTAAGACAATTTATTGTGAAATTTGACAATCCTTTCGTCTGAAAATTTGCAGAAACAATGGCTGAATATCTTTTAATATAAGGACTAATAATATATTTTGGATAATTTTGAGAAGGGTTAGCAATAATTCAAAACCATTCTATTATTGTGATTTATAAATTTATTTTAAACATAACAAAACAAAAACAGTAACTTAAATAGGATTAATACAATATTAACATAATTTTGAACAAAAAAAAAGTGCACAATACATCAATACTGTATGTAACAATATTTTAAAATAATCTTATATAATTTTCTTTTGTCATAAATTAATAACTAAACAGGTTCAAGGTATATACATACAGTAGTGTCTCAGAAACTCACTCAATAACTCTCGACACGTGCACACAGTTGTTGGCATCAGTCATCACAATCCAAGGTCATTCAACTGTATAACCTCTCAGTTTGTTTGTGTAACTCAAGTGGAACAGTCGCGCTGTGGTGTATTTAAAAGGGCTGTGTATGCTAGTTTTACAATTCAGTAACGTGTTATTCGAATCAATACAATATTATATGTACAGTACTGTAATGTCTATTATACGTAAGTATATACACCATTATATTAACAAAAAATATTTTTTACTGTAAATATATTACTGTTACTGTACTGTACAATACTACAATACAGTACAACTGTACCTATAATATTCAATACTGTATTGTGATTCATCCTTGTTTAGTAAACATGCATCTTATGCAAGTTCATTCGTAAAACTCGACATTTCAATAACTCAACACCATCTCAGAACACATTAGGTAGAGTTTCAGAGACTCTACTGTAATTAGTTTCCAGCAAGGATTTAAATGAGATAATCTTGGAGGTAGTCATGACAGGACTGTCTGGAATGTATGTATTATAATAATAAAAATAATAATGTGACATGACTGTGGTCTCCTCTTTTTGATTTTGTTAGTTTCCATAATGTTCATATAAGATTAGAATAGGTTCAACTATAAAACAAACATTCCAGGGATAAAACTTTTTGTCACAAAGATTTTTGTACCAGTCACTGGTGTAATTGGTTTTGATGTGTGGTATCCTGTACCAGTGGAGAATACAGAGCTTTACATGATTGAGTGTGTAGAAATGCACTCAATAAACACAAATAAATAATTTTAAGCGTTGCTTATTAAAACATAATCTAGAAGAGCACTCCACATCAATAGTTGCATAGTCTAATGCGTTACTTCTGTTTAAGTTTAGATTGACGATGGGTGACTTGGGAGATTGGGTTTTGAATCCCAGCCGAGTGTACTTAGGGTGGTTTACCCTTAATGATTTCCCACTCTCTCTCCAAGCAAATACATTTCCTTTTTTCTTTCTTTTTTTAATCACCATGTCTTATTACCTGTTCAGGTACACACATGAATTACGCTAATGAGTTAGGGATGGGGAAGGTTGAATTTAGATCAAGTGTACCTGCGTTTGCATGGAGGAAGATCGGAAAACCCTTTGGGGGGAGAAACCACCCCCAGTACACCCAACTGAGATTCAAACTCTGATATGACTCATCCTATTCTCTTATCACAATTAATGTATGCATCTAACTTGAACAGGTATTAAAGGTCCTTACGCATGGAGCCACCATGGCCACACCACCACATGTTTGCATTGCATGATATGAACCTTTTCACACGTGGTGACGCTATTTTGAAAGCGGCCAGGCTGACAGTGCCATCATGTCATTTCATTGTCTGTTACAAAGGTATTCATTCGAGACGCGATTGTTGAGTCCATCTAGAGGTGTGTATGTGTTCATATTTTTCAAAATGAGTACCGAAACAAGTAGTTTACACATAGAAAGGTTCATATTGGAAGTTCAATCAAGGATTGATTTTTGTCCTGCGGTCTCTCATGTTGGTGTCCAGACCAGTCAGTTTTTCTTTTAAAAACTGTAACAATTCATCAAAAGATGCAATATTCATTCACATAAAAAAATAAAAAATTCTCAAGATTTTGTCAAAGGTCACTGTTCAAAGTGTAGGAAATACCTTTCATTTATCTGTCACATAAGATTGGGTGTATCCAAAATCTCAGCTTTTCACGGTGTTCACACCAACGTAATAACATAAGACACACAGGTACCTGCCTCTTCCAACTCCATTTTGAGACTTGCTGGTGGTGTAACAAAAGCATTCACGATTCAAGGAGAAGTGTCACCAAACTAAGTGGTGGCATGGCCATGGTGATCCCGTGTTTACAAAGACCCTAAGATGTGGTTAGAAAAAACTTATCCTTATCCTAATATTTGCATTTTAATTTAGTTTGGGTTATGTTACAGCTGTTAATATGTTCTTAGCAGATACACCCATGTAAATGTAATTCTACCCTCATAGACTTTTTAAACACAACTAAACTGGATTTTTATAAAAACATGCCAAAACCAATATTTTCAAACTTGATAAATCCTCATATCTATGTGAACAAGTGTTTTCAGACATGAAATTTAGGAAATATGATCTTAAAAAGTTACTTTCTGATGAGTATCTGTTTTCTCTATTGAGAATCCCCTCCTCACAGTTTAAACCAAATTATGAAAAAATGCTGTAAACTCATTTACAATTTCACAGCCTATCATATAAATCTTCTGAATAAACTTAAAAACATACCAAACCGTTTATAATGTTTGTTTATAATTTAAAAAAAAAAAATTAAAGAAAAATTAATCAATCTGACCCATAAATTTATTACACTCCCACCACCATTTGGCCCTCCTGTAAAGTTTAAACATCCCTGGTCTAACATATAAGCTACACAATAGTGGAAGATAAACTTACTTGGCAAGTGTACAAACCTCAACTAGTTCTTTTGTTTTTCTTTGATCAAAGAGGGTAGTCCACTTAATAAGAGTTCTAGAGTCATAAGAGATGAATCAGTCCATTTAAATAGTCACTTTTCAGTACATATGTTTTAATTATAGGGAATATTTTATTTGATGTGTTACCTGAATAAATCAGTCTTGAGATAAATAATAAATTAATTTTGTGATTACAATGATAAGGAGAATGAGGGTGAATGAAGTATTGACACTTCTCTTGAAAAGTTCAATCAATATAAGTCTAATTAAACTAGTAAACTATCAAAAGGACAGTTTAGCAGAAATTTTACAACATGGCAGTCACTTTAAAGATTTGAGCAACTATTCATATATAATAATAAATTTAATTTAAATTATTGAAACAAATTTGTTCACTTTCTTTGTAACAAGATCATAATATACCTTCATAGTATGCAGCAAGTGTGCCACTGAAGTTGGCCAAAGAAGGTTATAAACAACCACAATTACTATGGCATACTTTAACTTCAACAAACCTGTCTTTTTTAAAGCAAAACTTTTTTGTCATAATAAATCAAATATTGCTTCTATACAAACATAGTTTAATTTTCTTCACACGATGACCTCGACAGTTCTCTAATATCTTTCAAAGGTATCCTGGAATTTCATGAAAACTTTTCTTCTTCATTTAAAGAGTTTGTCTGATGCCGCTATTATCTTAACACATATTCAACAATTCTTGATATCACCTTGGGAAGGAAATTAAAAACTCTTGTGTGTCTATGGAATCAATATTTGATTTATATTTGGCAAAAAAAAACAACCTAAACACACTCGTATTTTCTGCTTCCCTGCCTTAAGGGATTTAATACATTAGTATTTTAAAAATCACTTCTCTCTCTCTCTCTCTATTAAGAAGTTGTGTGCAAATTTCACACACATTCCTGAAAAGTTATTATATAATAAAAACTCAATCCAAAGAACAAGTGGGAATGATTGATTTTCTTTACGAGACAACCATTAAATCTTTTGTCTAGTGGCAGCAATGTAAAGTGTGAACTGTGTTAATCTTTTCATGCTGGAGGCCAACTTGTGTTTTCTCCTTTTTTGTCGTCACCAATATTTTCTGAACTTTTTCTGTCATTAGATTAAGTTGACATAATGAAAGTTTGTTCCTTGTTAAAATGAATATTACATTCATATTAATGTATGCATACAAAATGTATGTTTAAACACACACATATTTTGCAGATCACATACATCCTTTTATATGTTTTAAATTAATTATATAAAGAGGCGCATCAGGATCTCTGATATATCATGTTGCGCTAGGTGTGATAGAAACAAACTGTGACAAAAAATAATTTTGCAAAGGGTTAAAAAAAATAATAGGTTTATGAACAAACATCAGACAATAACTGTGAGTACAAATGAGGTCCTTAACATTAATTCAAAGAAAAAGAGGTATTTGGATGAAATTTAGAATAATGAAAACTAAAAATTTACTACTAGTTCAAGTTAAGTATATAAGGGACCGTCCTTATATTAGGTAAGGCTTTTTTATGACTTTATACTCTCGCCCCCTCCCCTGCATATGAAATTTTAGAATACTTTAATTGCCGTAAGTAAATTAAATAGTTAATATATTTATTTTATGACAAAAAAAATTAGATTTTGTCTCACCATAAACAATGATAAAAAAAACCTTACTTAATATGTATTCTGACCTGCTCTCTCCGCCCCCCACCTCCACCCCCCTTTCCCCTCCAAATAACCGTACTTAATTTAAGGACGATCCCTAAAGTGATATTATACAAATTAAAACATTAAATCGCCACATGCACTGCATCAATTTAAACAGTAGAGCAGATTGAAAAATAATCACTATAGGATTTTATGTTCAAGGAAGAAATCAGTCAAAGAATGCAATTCAAATGACTTTACTGGTTTACATATCCACTCATTACAAATAATACGTTGTATGTTCAGCCTATACAAGCTATTCCTCATGCAAACTGTTTGACTTCCTGACAAGTGTGGACCTAAGTGCACTTGAAACTCTTGCTGCAGGGTGTGTTACTTCCATGCCTGTTTCAGAGCTTTCTTCGAGGAAAGTTTTTTAGTCACATACGAGGCTAAAAGTAAGGCTGTGAGAACCACGGTGATCAAAAAGTAGTCAAAGTCTTCTTTCAGGACATCAAATGTCTTGGATGGTGCCACCCTTGTGTAAAAAAGATCTGCAATGGAACAAAAAAATAGATTGGAGCTTTATGCAAATGAGTATCTTGGATGCATGAACATTTATCAAGATAAGTTAATGAAACCACTTTAGGTTTTACTCTTTTTTTTTCCAAGTATTCATAGCCTCCAGAAATGTGTTGTCTTAGTGGGGTGCACACTACATTAATCAAAAGATAATGAATCAAAACTATTGTTTCTAAACAAAGCAGTTTGTTTCAAATTGTTTAGTGTAAACTAGAGAATAACGAGTTGATATTTGTTCTGCTTTCAAATCATATTTTTGTTTACTTCAGAGTAAAAAAAAGTCCCTGGCCTAATAAACAAATCCTGTTGTTACTTTCTTTGTTGTCTCCCTTTATTTCGCTAATTCAAGACAAAACTTATCTAGGTTGTGTTCCTACACAGGTAGTTTATCTCAGGGATGTACCCATATATTTAATTTGGGGGGTTTTCTTACCTGCTCATGGGGAAATCCCCTGATAAGAGATACAATAAGTATTGTCAACACTGAATGAATCCCTTCTGGAATTTAAAGTTTTTTTCAAACATTAATGGAGTTGTAGGTGTTATGAAACTTCCAAGACTTTAAGGCTACTAACCCAGGTATTGAAGAGAAATTCTAAATACATCAATAATAATTTTGATAAGGGTTTGAACCCTTAAAACATCCCTCCTTACTACAGCCATGGTTTACCTTTAATCAATGCTATTAGCTTTTCAGTATCCATTTCTATCTCAAACACTGAGACTGTGATTTAAAGACCATAGAGACCAGTATTGGTCGCGCGTGATAGATTGAAGCGAAGCTTGGCACATGTACAAAAACAAATGTTTTCAAATAAAGCAAAGAACCCTGTTTTAGTATCAAGCATGACTAAATAAGAGAGATGAATTAAATCTAAATCTTGGAAAAAATTATAAAAATAAGAGAAAATATAAATATAAGCAAATAATAGAAAATACAAATATTTGACACCTTATCTCAGTCAGTAGCGTGTCTGTATACTAAGCTAATAGTCCCGGGTTCGATTCCCGGCATGGCCGAAATGTTTATCATTGCTTAAATGTAGGTTTACCCTTTCACAGCAATGAGTTAATGGCCGGGGACTGGACGTTGTGCCTGTCCTAGTCTTAGGTTAGATTATAAGGCATATGAAGCTATGACAGGCCTAGAAAGGCGGAAGTGGAAAATATATGGCTTGAATAAAAAACTGACCCGGGCCACAGACTGGAAACAGTAATGGATGTAAAGTAAAGTAAAAGAAAATACAAATAGTAACTAAATGTTAACATTCTTTCTTATAATCCATTCATTATAATAATCATACATTCAGTTAAGTGTTAAATTACTAATCTGGGGCCTAGAATGTAAGGTAAGTGATAGTGAAGGAAGCCAACCTTAAATGATAGGTTAGGCCTAGATAGGAACAAACACACTTCTCTTTTCATTTCTTCAAACACTCTCACACTTACCACTTCTTCAAAACTTAAACCGTAGCACACTGTTTAGAATTTTAAGAAATATAACTTTTTCATTAATGTCTCTTCATATGAAAAATAAATATTTCCGAAAATTCGAAACAATGTGCAATTGTGGAAATTTGAAGCAGTGAGTGAGATGTGTAAACGTGTGTTTGTTTATATCTTGGCCTAACCTACCTACCTGTAACTATCCTTTCAGTTTGACTTCCTTCACTATCACTTTACAATATGGTAGAATGTTTCTAAACTGTCTTGATAAAACGTTTAAAAGATTGACATTTTAATAAGCTAATATTTCCCCAAAATATGCTTCAGTAAGTAAGAATCATAAACAGTTAATGTGAAAATTGATATTAATTTTTAACAATTTGTTAAGTAACCAAATGATTTATAAGTGGAAATGCTGATATTATCTCAATTAAATAGCCTATGCTTATTATTGTGTTTTAAAAATTGATTATTAAGTACATCAAGTGAAAACTCGAGAATTACAAGCTTACAAAACTTTCAATCTCGATCTCGAGCTTAAAGGACAAGCTTGACTTGAAGCTCAAAATCCAAGTACTTGCAGAGCCCTAATAATTATAATAGGTTCTGAATCACCAATAAGCAGTATTAGAACTAAAACATAATTTCACTTGAAAAATTTTAAAACTTTTTTTTTGTCTTGAATCATAATTTTTTTTCAACTCTTGAATATCCTTAGGGGTCCTAGGAATTCAAGGCCTCATCCCTACTAAATACATATAAATATGTTTTAAAGCGTTTATGATTTTTGATTGAGCCTTACAAAAAAACTTAGTAAGAAAAAGGATTGAGTCATGAACAAACAAAAACATTTTTGCTTCAGAATGTTTGACTAAACTGTGTGTTTTATTGGGACATCCATGCTAATAAAATATTGTTTTTAAGTTATTACTTTTATCAGAGATTGCCATTAACTAATTCTATGGTATGATTAATAAATAGAGGCATGCAAAACTTGAGGTTATTTTTATAAAAAACTGACTGTGTTTTACTTTCTTCTGCAGAAAAAGGTGACCCCGAAAATTACATAACTATGTGTTTTGTTGTGTTTTAATTGTGAACCTTGAGTCCTACAACTTTATGGTAAGTGTGTAGGCCTTGCCTTTCTATCATCTCTTCAATGTTTAATTTAACTTATAATATGATCTTGGAATAAAATATTCATTTTTGTGCTGTAAAATTATTTGTGTATCTGCCCCTCCTAAATATAAATAGCCCATGAAACTCACCAAGCCCATACACGAGAACTAGGGAGGTGGACTCCAGCCCACTAGGGGATGTGTGTATCCCCTGAATCCTCATCAGAGTCTGGTTGTAGTTAATAATGGACTCGGAGGGGATAGGCAACTCTGGCATGTAAGGAATGACACCCTCTTCTCGCATCTCGGGGGTGAGCGTGAAGGGACGTCGCGGATCCAAAAACACCCACGGGAGTTCAACTACACCCCCAGTTGACAGGGCAACTGAAAACAAACATCACCTCACTTATACTGTCTGCGCAAGACTAATGAGAACACCAACAATTTAAACAATAATTCCAAAAGCCCTTATGTATTCACTTTCTTTCAAGCTTATGCCCTGTTCATTATGTGTAATGATGGTTGATCTTTTATATTTGATAGGCGTGTGTCCTGCAATTCTTTACTATTTTTTTCCCCAAACTATATTTCATACAAGCCAAATCCCAACTAATTATTTATGTCCTCGGACTTTCTCGCGCATCTTTGAAAGTTTCTGAGCTATGATGTAGTTTTTGAGGGAGGAAGCATAAAAGTTAGGCCTGAGCGGTATTATGAAACTCGCGAAAAAATTCGGTAAAATGGATGTTCTCAAAACTCTGGTGGGAAATTAATTTTTCCCGGATTTTTCAGGAAAAACAACAATTTTCATATGAATAACAAGGCCAAATTTAAAAATTAAATATAGGCGTCTCAAGACACAAAATATTCACTATTAGTCTTGTCTCAATAATCATTTTTATCTTAAGTATCTTAGTTCACTGTGTAGGACCCAAATAAGTTGTAAGACACAGTGTTAAAAAAACTTAGTATGTCATATTCATTGTTATGTAAGGTTGTTGTACAAAGTAAGCCAAGGCTCTATAATATTCCAGCTATTACATGAACATTGTGTATACACTTCCAAGCTATTAACATTGTGTAGTTATTGAATAAAATAACATTAATAGCATATATTTAAAGAGAAAAAGCAAAAATCACTAAATAATTTTAAGTATTTTCATTGCTGGTAATAAAGTAAATCCCGAATGTTTACACATAACACAGCAGTTGTTTTTATTTTCATGATGGTGGATCAGTTTGTCTTTCAAGAGTGTTTCTTAAAGAAAGTGTTAATAATAATTTTAAAAAAACATATCTTCACTCAACCAAAATACCTCCTTTAATATAATTTAATATAATTTGCCTATTGTACTTGTTACCAAAATCAACAGAGCCACTTACCTAAGATGTGTTTACTGGTGATACCTTTCTCAGTGATGGTCTCCTTCATAGCTTCTACTGTCGCTGGAAGAATGAAAGCTTGCCTGTCCACTATCGGCTGGATAGGCGACAGAACTGACGAGAAAGCTGTGAAAATAATATTTTCAAAGCTACAATCATTATTCATACCTTAGTTACTATGCATTACAAACAAAGCCATTTTGTAAATACTTAATTCATAAGAAAACTTGGACTAAAAATAAAAGGCGGTCTATAATAAGATAAAATATCTAGTGTCAGCTACTGATAAAGTTACAATGAGCATTAACACAAAAATAGTTATAATACTTATTTTTGGAATAAATAGTTAAGATCTCTGTAAAAGAAAAACTGTATATACCATATACACAAAATTATATCCCCTTTTCTCAATATTTTTTGAAAACAAAAATATTTGTGTTTCAAGCCCCCCCCTCCCCCTCCCAGTGGTTAAGGTGCTCCTGCATATCTTTTAAAGTGATCGGGGGACTGCAAGATACTAAATAGTGAAAACCATCTTGCAGTATTTTTTTGGCAGGCTCCACTATTGCCCTATCATATAAGCTACACTATAATGGAAACAAATATGGTAAGCTCGCAATCTCTTAAGGCAAACAAAATTTACAATAGAATAGTATTGAACAGTGGTGTGTGGTCAATTCTGGACAAAGGGAAGCAATGAGGCTATAATAAAGGGGGTCTGATGGACGCGAGTTTAATTGGAAACTCACGCGGTCTTTTTTTATATATATAGTTAAAAGTATTATGGGTAAGAAGGAAAGGGAGGGTGACAAACTATGCATGGAATAAAACAAAATAATTAGTGATCTTAGAAATATTATTTGATCATTAAATTGTATATATTTATATAATAATTGTAATTCTAACTCAAATAAAAATAATATTAACGGTCAATTTACTATTGACAAAGTGTTCTCTTTTGGGTTGTGGCCTGCAAATGAGTATGACCTTTGGCCTGCCTTATAAAAGCTTTGAATCAGGATTTATTCTACACGCTATTATCATTAGTAATTACTATACACTTTCATAAAATTGAGTATTAGAACGTCAAAGCTTTTTTTTTTTAATATATTGGTTTCCTGAAGATGGAGTAGGTCTGCTTGTTTCAATTCTTTTTATTTTTCTCGTCAAAAAAACCGGACGAAAAACTATGCTTCAAAATATTACTTGTGAATTTTGACACAGCAGCCCTCCTCTTCCTCTGCTGCACATGTTGACACACTTGTCATTCTACTACTGTATGCAAAGAAATAAACCGCTTCCCTTGGAGGATCAAACAAGTGTCAATATTCTTGTAAAACAAAACAAAACTTACTGTAAAGTGGTGATAAACATATTATTTTGTTATAGAGTGACCATAATTATATCTATAAACAATAAATAACTGTATTAAATGTATGATTATACACCATTTACGATAGTAAACTGATGTGCTAATATTCGCCTAGAGAAACGCTGCTTCGCTTTTCCCCGATGAGGGTCGGACAGACCCAGAAACAAACGATTGACGAAATAAAGTGTGAGCGAGACCAGCTGCGGCTGGTGGTCAATCTGAGAAAGAACTGCTTGCTCAAAGAAAGAAGCGCTACCATCTAGACTCAGTATACTTGTTGGAGAGGTTTCTAATTATAATAATGTATTTTAACTTTATTTTCCTGTTATTTTCTTTATTCCTTTTTTTGGTTTTAGGGAAACGTTGCTTCTCTTGCTTCCATTGAGTAAATGCCACTGGTATTGAATCTAGTACTGACCAAAATTGATAAATATTTTATAATGAAGCAATGTAGTGTTTCTATATTTCATTCATGGTAGGAATTACTCTCTGAAAGGTCTTTTTTCCTACCAATATCCTACTATATAGTAGATTTATGGTAGGGAAAAAAGACCTTTCAGAAGTCAATTCCTACCGTGAATGGATTATAGATAAAGATGTTACATTTCAAACATATACCTGTGGTGTTGCTCTGTGTTTTTCCTTCATACAGCTCTAGCGCAACAACTTCGGTGCGCCGGAACTTGTCATTGAACAAACTATATACCAGCCAGTTCTCTGAATGTACCAAATGAACAGGGCCCTTAGCGCGCTTGTGGACAACCGAGAAAACCACGGCACCAGACACGACATCGACTAGGAAGATACTCAGCAAGTCTGGCAACATTACAAATATAAAATAAACTTATTATATTTGGAAGGTGGTACGGGATAGGTGGATTGAAACATATAAAAGAAACAAAGACAATATATAATAGAATTAAGATAAGAGTTGGTGAAAGCTTGAATGGCATTTTTAAACCTTACCTTACAATACCACCAGCCACAAACATTAAAACTATTAGAAATTATATTTTTTAACAAAGGTTGATAACAAAACTTGTTAGATAAATCAAAATTTGGAAGGCATATAAGCACAAAAACCATGTGACATAAAAAGTTATTAGATATAAGAGAATAACATGTATGAAATTAAGTGCATTAAGTATGTTATGATGAATGTCATTACCAAGGGACAGGTGGGTGAATTGAGTGCAGAGAAGTGTGGAAGAGAGAGGTGGTGTGGAGAAAGGAGACGTTGGAGAGGCTTATGTTCCGAACAAACCCAGCCAGTGGCTGGCAACTACTGATGATGATTAATAAGTTGGTTTCAGTGATGTTATGAGTTAGTGTTTTTACTTTCTTATATAATGTAATTTATATTTGATGAAGGATGAAAACTTATCTGATGGATTAAAAATTATCTTATAGGTGGATTCAAGGTGGTGCAAATGTTGCAACAAGATTTAAATATGTGCTAATTATTAATGAATATTTGAGTTGGGCGGTTTCTGGTTTTATAAACTTTCTTATATATGGGAGAAGGTACAGGAAAGATGGATATAAACATATAAATAGGAACAAACACAATATGGCTTTTATAAACAAAAAACAAAGTTCCCACTTTGCAATGCTGCTACTGGACAAAGAGGTAATGAATGCCTCTTGATAAATCAAATGTTACCACCCAATCCCTCAACCTAGGCTTCATTCTATCGGAACTCATCAGGAGGGAATTGAAATTGAATAAAATTAGCTAGTAATTTTTTTTTAAAAAAAAGACCGAACATTCCGAGTACTCAAATTCTTTCAGTTTTATAAAAATCTTTGATTTAAGTTCAAAGAGCTACTAAAACTCGACTTGAACTTAAATTTTTGAATACTTATAAACCTCTAATTACTAGTAATATTTATAAACTTACATTTGTGTACTGGGTCTGGCGCCTGTGTGACCACAGCAACAAGGTTAGGGTTGACATACTTGTACAGCACACTGCGGTCTCCCAGCACACGGCCTTGTGAGTGCACTCTTTCCATAGGGTTCTTGCCCACCACATCTATGGTGGGCTGGTCTATGTGCAACTTCCATACCTCTGTCACTAACAAGTGCTGGAAAACACACACCATACTTGTAAAGTTGCACAAGACTTTATTATTGTTGTTGTTATTATTATTATATTATTATTATTATTATTATTATTATTATTATTACTACTACTACTACTACTACTACTCAAAAAATCGTGTAAGTGTGTTCCTATCTAGACCTAACCGAACTATCCTTTCAACTGGACTTTCTTCCCTATCACTTAATTTACATTGTTGTATATTTATTTGATATCATTAGGTATATTAAATAGATTCCTCGATACCTATTGGTTCTTATGGGTATTGAGATAATTGAGAAAATACCTCAATTCTTGATGCCTCGATTTATAAAGGCGCGTGCAAATGATTGTGAATGCTTTATGAAGAGATTAATGAATATCAAATGTTGAAGGTCATTCTTTATGCATTTTTTCATTATTTATTCAATTTTATTTAAAATTAAACTTATAAAAGCATTGATTAAATTTGAAAACCTAAAAATTAATATTTTGCTTCAATATGTAAACACATTTACCATGATAGCATGATACATTCAAGAAAGAACACAAATAAACCTACATATAAACAGATACCAACCGTGTTAAGAAATATATTACTATTGTTTTGCAAATTTAATGTCACAAAGTAAATAATAATATAGGTAAAGTTTATTTAAAAGTTTTAAAGCCAAAATTATAATTAAAATCATGGTTTGTAAAGGCAAAATTTTGTTATAAGTCTAATTAATATTTAATAGACGTTTACCCAAATTTCTAGAATAAAATCAAATTGGTAAAAAAAGATTCACCTATAACAGCAGCCATATTGGTTTTAACTTTTTAAACTATTTGGTGAAGTTGCTACAAAGTGGTGAATAATTTAAAATTCCATTTCCACAGGTAATTTATGTATCCATCATATTTTAGTATGAAAATATAAATTCATACTAAACTCTTCAACAAAATTATTCCAACCTATGGAAGTTTATCTTAACATTTTCACTCAAAAATGTGTTACTCTAGTAACAAAAATAAATTATTTTCTTAAACCAATATGGTTGTTCCCCCTTCATTTCAAAAACTATTCCAGTAAGAATAAAGTATCGAAGAATCGAGGTAAAAACTTAAGAAGAGGAATCAAAAAACTGGTATCGTCGCTATGATATTTGGCTTAGTGCACTTTATTTCATATAAATTAAGTTCTCAAATATTCTTTGGAAATTTAAGGATTGTAAAAGAACCATATTGTTATATCTAGTCATCTCTTTATCTAATACCATAACCAAATTGTTTTCTGGTTATTAAATAATTACTAAAGTAAGTTGTCTACCTCAGAAGGAGACAGTGTGAGTGCGTATCCTGTGAGTGTTCCGTTGGTCTCGCCAGTGAAGAGGAAAGTGCTTGCAGCGATATTATGTGCCACCTCTCTCGTACTTTCTGGGAACACGTGTATGTTGTTGCTGTCATCCAGGAGCAGCACACCTCTCAACGACTCCTTGTTAGGCTGGTGAAGAAGTGAACTCTGCTTGATGCGGAACCCTAGTTTCACCAGTCCCTCGCTTGTGGGCTGGCCCGTGAATGGGTTAAATATGAACAAGGAGCCTTTACCAGTGTTCTGAAAACAAATCGACAAACAAGCAATTCCTTAAACTGTCCTAAAAGAAAAATGAAAGCAAATAGCAACAGATTATATTTTAATCATGAAATTAAGTGCAGTGAGTAAAAACACATGCTTACACACACCTAAATATTTCTATGTTATTGTTATAACAATAGCACCGAAATATTAAAATGTGTGTAAGTATGTGTTAGTGCTTTTACTTTTATTATTTGTACTCTATTATTTTCCTAATGTTCTATCATCTTTATTTACTACAATTTAGCTCGTGTATATTTACAATGATTAGGAGACAATTTGAGGGGCGAGTTTTTACAAACTATTACTTGGCACATCAAAATAACTATAAAAACATATATTTAAAATGAAAAATGACACTTACACACTAACAAGTAATATAATAGTTTAGCTATTTAATCCATCATGACCTGTGCATTTGCAAAGTTATAATTTTTTTGGTTTTCTCTTCTAGGAAGTTGTGTTGGGCATTTCACACTCCTCCCTGATGAGTTCCGATAGAATGAAACCTAGGTCGGGGGATTGGGCGGTGACGATCAATTTTCTTTAAGAGACATCCATTACCTCTTTTGTCCATTGGCAGCAGTGTAAAGTGTGTACTGTGTTCTTCTTTTCATTGTAAAGGCCATATTGTGTTTGTCCCCCTTTTATATGTTTCTATCCACCTTTCCTGTACCTTCTTCCAAATATAAAGTTATAATTGTATATTTGGTATCAAAAAGCCAACTACCGAGTCGGTGGTGGCCGAGTTATCTGATAGCTTGTGAAATTAATTGATCACACATTTGTAGCCAACAATTTCTGCACGTTCATCACAAACTCTGCCTTAAAATATGAGTGAAGAATTACCCTGGGCATGGGTCGATTACTGGATAGCTCAGTGGTTAGAGAATTGGCGTACTAAGCCAAAAGTTCCGGGTTCAATACCTGTATCCAGGTGTCATTTTTCAATCCAAAAACTATGATATCCATATGCGGCTTTAACCATAGCTGACAAATGTGTTAGCTTAGCTATTTAATCCATGAAAACATATAAGTTAATTCTAACATTTTTTAATTATAATACATACAGGACATAAAACAAACCTGAATTGAAATTTTAAATTTACTACTCTAGCTTGAAAATGCTATTTGGGTCAAATATGTTGATTTTAATGTAAATTAACAATATGGAAATTTACAACCAAACTTGTTTTTCTCAGTAGCAGATGACATCATTCTTTGTCTTTGTTGTGTGGATAGTTATTAGTTTACAATGTGCTCATTAGATTGTTTACACTGACTATAAATGTCATTTACAATAACTTTTTATAACTAGTAGACCTACAAGCATAGTTAAAAATATGTATACATTTTAACAATAGTTTTTATATTGATATGACTTAAACTTAATTTAATTTGGAACATTTTAAACTCCTTGGCTGCATAATATTTTGAAGCATAATGTTCCTTTGCTCCATTTTATATATATATATATTTTACACATCATATAAATAAAAACACTTTACATTTACATTTTACTAGGAAATCACCCTAATAATCATGACAGACATGTTTTCTAACTTGTTTTCCCCGCTGAATTGTCATGTTTTGAACTATTATTATAAAATGTATATTATCAACATGTTCAAGTGTAAATAGTGTAACAAACCATACATATGCATTTAAATAAATATAAACAAGTGAACAAATATTTTTCCTCAAGTAACAGATTATCAATACAATTCAATATGACATAGCTGAAAGACGAAAGATGAGAGCTTTCCAGACGACACCCTTACATAACATAAGAAACGAGGACGGTGAACGGCTCGTAACAAAAGAAGCCAACCCGTGGTTTGTTATAGTGTTGTTTGATTATAGCTGCTCTACTTACTTACAGTCAAATGTTTATATGAAGAGCTTGGAAAAAAAAAATTGCCACCAGCATTGATAATATTTTATCATTTATTCAGTATTACTTTATAAATGGTGATAATATCTATCCAAAGTGATAACTTAAAATCATATGACTTAACCTAAACTTTTATAACTGCCACATAAGGCCTTTCATTTGAAATTTTGACTGCAAGTTAGGTATTATCCATGGGATGAAAGTCGAGCAAAAGGTAAGTAAGTGTACCTTATCTTGGAACAGCAACAGGCACTGTGCAGGATGTGGGAAATGGCGGGTAGTCCGCTGCACGTATAACACCATATGTTTCCTATCAGTAGCCTGATCCAGGAAAGGAGTGGCATCTTCCAGTCTGCGCTGCCACAAGATCTCTCCACTCAGATTGTCAATACCAAACAACTGCAACATTTTGGAGTGTTTACCAACATAATATTTAATAACTTGGTGTTCTAGCGAACATAAAGTCTTAACCAACAATAGATAACAGGCGAAATAGTCTGAGTATCTTGACATTTTTGATCAATATTTTTAAGGATCCACCTATAAGCGCCCTAATTAGCTATTAATGGCACTAGTAAGAAACAAATGAATCGCCAATGTGGCCACATTATGAAGCTTCAACATGCAAGCGTTGTTAGTAAACATAAAAAACATGTCAGATATAAACAGAATGATAGTTAATTAGATATGGTTTTCAAACGTTGATCCTGGTTGTGGATTTCATTAATAGTTTAGGAAGGGATTAAGTTTACTGATTTTATCAAAGTTTGAGAGATAAAATCAAGTTTTACTATCTCTAAATTGTTAGGCAGGTCTGTAGGTTTGATGGCCCTATATTGTTAAAATTTGGCTTATAGTGAACTAGAATTTTAAAATAAGCAATAACAAATCTCATTATGAGCTTGTCATTATTATGTAAAAAATGTAAGGTGGTGACCAAATATGTCAAGTAGGGACTACAAAGGTTAATGTGAACAGAGTTTAGATATTTTGAACCCAATCATTAAATCCATTTATTAAAATATTTGAATTTAAAAAAAAAGTCATCAGTAAACTAACCAAAACCAAGCCCCAACCCCAAAAAAACCAGTATACAGCTTAATATGACATGTTCATGTCAAACACTCCCAATTAATACATTTTAAGTAAAATCATTATAGCCATATTCAAAATAATTCAAATTTTCAAAAATCATTCCTAAGTAACAGTTTTTTTTATAAAATTTTAACCCCAAAACAAGTAAAAAGTGTTATTTGTCATGTCAAACATTCCCATGATACCCATTTGAAACCAAATTGTTAAGGCCATTTTTTAAATTTCATGTCAAACACTTCCAAGATACACATTTGAAACCAAATTGTTGGAGCCATTTATAAAATATTTCAAGCTTTTGAAAAATCTGTCATCAGTACACAACCCATAAATGTACCCCCAAAACAAGTAAACAGTGTTATTTGTTATGTCAAACACTACAAAGATATCCATTTGAAACCAAATTGTTAGAGAAATTTGTAAAATATTTCAAGTTTATGAAAAATAAGTAGACTACCCAAAGATGATGTTTACCCCAAAATCCAATTATACAGTGCTATTTGCCATGTCAATCAAATACTATGTAAGCATTTTAAACAAAATCGTTAAAGCCATTTTTTTTAAATTTGGGTGTCAAAAAAATTACTCATCAGTAAACTACCCTTAATTGAAGGCCTAAGGGAAAATATATATATATATATATATATTGTGGTATAGCCCTATAAAATATAAATAACAAGTTTGAACAAAATCCATCAAACCATTTTGGATTCGTGGCCAGAGACAATCAGACCAGGGTACAGAATTGTAAAATCCACTTTTTTTTTTTTTGTTTAATCCACTTTTTTTTGGGTTTATATACATATAAAACACAAAGATTCATCATAATCTCCAGAAGGGCCACCTCGAGCATAATTTTGAGCCCAGACGAACTTTGATTTAAGCGCCCCCCCCCCTCTAAACTTGAAAGGAACTCATTACAAGATGGAAGAATTTCTTATGTTCATGCCCACTGGTTCTAACAGGGACACAAGTTGTGATAAACGGAAAAGAAAATTAGTACATTATCAAATATATCTGAGCAATGTATGAATTTATTAAAAAGATTATTATTTGTAGTTTTTTAAGATGACGGTGGCATGTCGTTCCCCTAGAGCCCGGCGCCCCAGGCAGTTGCCCGCCTGGCTCCCCCCTTGGGCAGCCCTGATCTCAAGAACTATTTTTGTTCACAATCACAATACTTTTTATTGATATGAGAAAGTAAAAATACTTCAGTGACAATATATTTCTCTTCAAGTAAGTGGCGCCCTTGATGAAAGTCTATTTTTACTTTTGATAATTGTATGAATACAAAAATGTATAGTTAAGTATAATAGTAGTAATTTTTCTAGGTTTACCAGTAATTTTAACTTTGAAATATCCCGTCTTTCTTTAATCATAGAAGTAATAAATCCTAACCTGATATTTGTTTTGTCAGATTTGCATGGATCACCCTACACCGCCCCCACCCCCACCCTCGTTACCCCCTAAGCAGCACTAATTAAAAATTTAGGTAGTAGTATTTTGTTTATTAGGAGGATTTCATTTAAAATGACTTATTATGTTTTATTTAGCCAAATAAACTAATTGGTTAATTAATACCTATTGTCAGATAGTCTGGATATATTTTTCTTATGTGCATTTGACATAGCTTAAATACAAGGGCTTTGAGCTCTAAATATAAGAAGGACCAGGTGGTCAAGTTTTTCTAATCCATGTATTCATTTAACTATTCTGAGTGCTTATGGCACAGTAATGTTTCGTAACGCCCTAAACGAGCATGTTCACATGTTCCATATTTGTATGGCTACAAGCAGTTTATCTACGCCTTTTGTCAAGGACCTAGTTAGGTCAGTGTCTCACTACATTCTTTTTGGCACCTTTCTTGTGTTACTATTTAGGGTGCGCAAAGTGTGGAACACGGCTAATTTCATATAATGGCCCGCACATATAGTATATTTCCTTTCGCCCCTTGTTGGCGCCTCGTTTGGCTATATATTTAATGTTAGATTGTGTTAGCTTTGTTGTATGTATACCCCAGGGTATGGGTAGTCGTTTATACGTACTATTGAATGCCCCGGCAGTACCCACCGGGAAAAGACCGGCCATAGTACTACATGGTGTTGACACCTGACTGTTAGCCCTCTGTATGTATATAATAGATAATACATTTACTGTTCATTATTTAGAGTATCTATGGGACTCTTCTTTAATTTAGCTCAAGCTAACTAGCTTGGCCCATATTTAACCTAGTAGCTCTAAAATATAGAATTTACAGTAGTGTTATTTATTAGTTACTCTTTCACTATGTTTTCTGTTTGGACCCTTCTGGATGTAATCTGGCGCAAGTCCGACTACTTTTGTGCTCTTTCTACTTAACTCCTGTTTTAACCCTTACTGTGTTGTTTTAGACACTTATTCTACCAAGCTACGACAAGGTCCTATATTTCTGGAGTTGTTAAATCCTACCATATGTTCAATATAAAGGTGTTGTCTTCCTTTTGCTTTGAATTTATACTTGATACTCCGAACTGATATTTCTGACACTATATACTATACCCGATATTTAATTTTAAATCTCGTTCTTCTACTGTAAACCTTTATCTCATCTCAGTTTTTGTTATAATAAATGTATTTATTTCTGTTACCTAAGTATTATTCTATGTTTCAGCAACATGATCCCTCTCATTTCCTTATCATGTATTTACCTTGTACTAGTAATCGTTACCTCCTCCACATATTAGAGTGAAGGGAAGCCACGATTTAATACACACATCCATGCGCATCAAAACAATTATTTAGACTCATTTGTAGCTAGTGTCAGGTGTGCATGTGATGTGCTAACTGATACAATGTGCACTGCCTAAGCAAATCAGCAGCCCCCACATTTAATATGTACTGCATAAAAACAATAATCATAATATAAATTAAGTAATTCTATAAACAATTAATTTTATACATAAATTAAGGAAAAGAGTGTGAAGAAAATTGTTGTCGCATTTGACTTGGATATTTTTTAAATTCCCATTCCCTAACTTTTTCCTGAATTTACAAGGTCAACATGAAATTCCCCGTCATTTCCCTGTTTTCCGGACAGGTGGTGGTCCAGTTTTCATTTCCTTCCGACAGTGACAAGTCAAAATAGTCCCTTTGTGTTTGTGGTAATACACATACCTTTCCAGAGGCTGTAGCAGCCACTATGATCTTGTGAAGACCAAACTCATCTCTGACCAGGCCTGAACTCTGACCCTCAGACATGCGATCCCCCAACAAAGTCATGAGGGATGAGCGTAGTTGGATGATTTGACTGCTGATGCGATGAACAAACATGCCTAGGATGCCAGCTGCAAGTAAACCCATAATGCATTAACATTTTGAAGTTTGTAAGTAGGGAAAAAGGGAAAAGTCATCACTATAAAAGGTTTGATTTTCAGGATCAGTTCCAAAAACAGTACAGCTTTGAGAGAAAACTGCATGAAGTATCATTATTTCACAATGTTTTTAGCCTGCTAAGCAAAATAATACATTATAGTTTACAAGAACATAATGTTAATAAAGTTGAATGAATTTATGAGCTCTAAATAAACTATTTTGCACATGGATAGTGAATATTAAAGATGCAACACTCAAATCTTCAAATTCCTCAAATACCTAGGAATATTTAAGATTTGAGAAAATATCTGATTCAAAATCAAAGGAAATATCAAATTTGAGATTTTATTAAATAAAAAAAGAATGTATAACAAAATGTGTCTTAAAAGGTTAAGAAATTTTTCCTAAAGAGTAATTTATATTTAAAAATTGTACTCCTTCACTCATTTACTTCCACCACTAAACCCTATCTACCAACCTGAGTCCTCTTAGTCCAGGAGGTATTCTGTATTATGTACGCCCCAATGAATTGTGCTTCACACTCTTAAGAACATATAAAAAAATGAGTGTGCTGATCCCAAAGTTTAGCAAATATTGTGAAAAATTAGATATTAGAATATTTTACTTTTTAAGAGGTAATATTTGTGTCACAACGTTGGTCCAAATGAGTCAATTGGTTAAACAAGTATAAGGGACAAACATTTACACACAGAGATAACAAGGATCATAGCTTCTTTTTTTAAAATTTCCCTAATGAGTAAAAAACTTGTTAAAAATAATATACAAGTTTTTTACAGAATTTCCAAATAAGCAGTTTTGGGTATGGTTAGGTCATATTGTTGGCCAAATAGGTTTTTGTAAAGCTTTGGGCAACCATTAGACTTTGGGTCAAGTATTTCTTACAATGAAATCAAACATTTCAAAAAAGGGACGAACGGGCATCCATAAACCATGTAAAACTTTCTTTCCTTTTCCACCCAACCCCTCTTTTTCCATTTCTGATGTAACACCAAGTAGACATTAAGCCTGATCCCTCCCTCCTCCAAGCCTGTGTTATATAGCTTCTTACATCATGAGTGAGTGTCAACATTATAATCCAAGTGTAATATCTGTGCTCTGTAACACTGTGATCTACCCACTCTCTCCCCGTGAAACATTATGTAGTGATTAGAGTTCCCCTTATCCCCTCTCAACAGCTTTATATGGTTTATGTATGACCCCTAAAATATGTCATAGGTGGCTGCATAACATGGCCTTCATGCGCATACATGGCTCTAGTACAGGGGTCTCCAAACTTTTTATGTCCAAGGGCCAAAGTTTATGCTCTAGTTGGCTCACTGGCTGCAATACTGTACCGACAATGTTCACCATGTCATTTGCCAGTTTAAAGTACATTTGTACTCAAACACAATACTTTTCTTCACAAAAAACACATAAATAAAATTCATATTTATTTTATTAGTTGATAATGTAAAATATATATTTTTATTTGTCATTTATTCTCTTGAAATATTTTTTTATTTTTCATGAGCCAGCAGACCACAAAAAATGTTACCACAGGCTGCAAGTGGCCAGCGGACCACAGGTTAAAGACCCCTGGTCTAGTACATATCCCTGAATCAAATAGTCTGGGTTTAAACCCAACTCTGTAGCGCAATATATAACATAAAGAACAAACACAGGGAATGCAAAATGGGTGCAAACAAATTTACAAATATCCTTTTTCTCCCTTTTGTGTTTTTTTGTTTCCTCTTTAGGAAGTTGTGTTGTTTGTTTCACATTCCCTCCTGATGAGTTCCGATAGTATGAAAACTAGGTCGAGGGATTGGGAGGTAGTGATCGATTTTCTTGGCGAGGCAGCCAATACCTCTTTGTCCAGTGGCAGCAATAAGAAATGTGATCTTCATTTCATATCATGTCGTTACTTTTTATCTGTTTTTTATCCACCTTTCCTATAACTTCTACCAAATATATATTATCAACTACCTCAAAAAGCGAAATGAGGTTTTCCTTAAAGAGATATTAGTGAGAGTAAAAGGACGTACCAATTTTTACTGGGAATATTTTCACATATCTTTCAGGATTCTTTACAGGCCATAATTTACACAGGGCTGACGACTTTACTTCCTCTCTGAAGAAAGTTGTGCTACGGATTTTTATTGCTCGAGAAAAATCTGTAGATCCCTGCTGTATTTGAACCCACGAACATCAAGTCCTGAGGCAAGCACTTTACCCCAACACCACCAAGGTCGACTACAAAGAGTAAGCCACAAATATATAAGGTGGTAGGTTTGTCCTTTGTTAGAAGTAGTGTGCAAGATCCAAGTCATATCATGAATCAAATCGTGTAATAATTCTTTAGAATGAATGAGACAAACTAGTGTTTGTGTGTGAAGAGTTTAATAAATAAATAATGCTTCAGCACAAAAAAACATATTCAAAGTAGTTTTTCTTACAAAGTGTGTAAATGTGATGACCCAACTCGGAAAGATAGCCAGAAGAATATCAATTTGTGCCATAATTATAAGGTATTACATAAGCCGCCACAACAAAAGAGGCATTTATAGTGTTTTAATTCCCCTTCTTTCTTTTTTATTTAGTATTTAAGGAAGGTAATTACATGTTCTGACAGGTGTAACCCAAGCGAGGAGCATTTTATTTTTATTTTTATCGATTTTTAAAGGTTATTACACAATCAATGTTAATTGTAATAAAAATGGTAAAACAAAAATTGGAAATATGTGTATTTTGAAAAAAAAAATTATGAAAAAGACTTCATAACCATCAAAGCCAAATTTTAAGATTTTTGTATGCAAAGTTGATGCTGATAAACATTAAAATCAAAGTCAAAGTTTTCAAAATTTGGCACACTCCACATTTTTAAAAACACCCAAGATGCGTGCCCCGCCCTTTTATATACACGGGCATAAACATTCATACACATACATGCACATACTTGGAAAGAGAATTGCAGCATCTTATGTTAGTGTGATTTTACTTTCTAATTATGTTGCATGTTTAAAAATGCAAATCAATTCATTAATCATACATGGGTAATAACTTAGTCTACATAAAAGCTAAAAATAGTATTTTCTATTTTTAAATTTGTAGCATTTGAAGATCATATACATGCATAAAATATCATTTTGAAATATTTTATTGTTTTCAAACTTGCTGAAACATTCCAATAAATCAAAATGAGCCTGGAATCCAGTAATACATCTCTGTGATTATTCTAGTTCACATTGAGCACACACAAACTTTAGTGGGAGTGGAGCGTAATCCACACAAGCAACAATACTTACACGACACCCCCACCTCGGCTGGTTGTGGGGCCAAGCAATGGAAACAAAACAAGAACAAACAACCAATAAAAGATTCCCCTTTAACCGTCTCCCAAAATCAATACTAAGAAACTTATATGGGTCGATGCAGATAACAAGGAATTGATATCTATAGGTTAATTACTCCATCAACAATTAGATCAATTAATAATAGAGAAAATTGCAAACTAAATAACACTTTTTACACAAATAATCTTCAATTCAATGAATATAATATTTAACTGTGGCTATGACCATAATTAACAAATATGATAGCTTGGCTATTTAATCCATCACGATAAAGACATTCGTACAATTGTCATTGTATTATTGGCAGCATAAAGCCTCCCGAGTCGAATGTGGCTGTTATCTGATAGTTTGTGTTCTTTAATTGCTCACTCATTTATAGCTGACAATTTCTGAATGTCTATCAAAGACTCTGCCTTAAAATATGAGTGAAGAATGACCCTAGGGATGGGATGATTCCTAAATAGCCCAGTGGTTAGAGCATTGGTGTACATTCGTGTCAAGGTGTCATTTTTCATTTTAAAGAATATGATATTTAAATGGAGGTATAACCATATCTAACAAATTATATTATATTTGGAAGAAGGTATAGGAAAGGTGGATAGAAACATATAAAAGGGAGACAAACACAATATGGCCTTTACAATGAAAAAAAGAACACAGTTCACACTTTACACTGCTGCCAATGGACAAGGAGGTAATGGTTGCCTCTTAAAGAAAATTGATCGTCACCACCCAATCCCCCGACTCAGGTTTCATTCTATCAAAACTCATCAGGGAGGAGTGTGAAACGCGCAATGCAACTTCCTAAAATGAAAAGAAGCCATATTTCCTGTGTTTGTCCTTTATGTTTATACCTTTTACATGTTCCTATCTATGTGTTCTATCTTTCTTTACCATTTTCCTTTTTTTTCCCTTTTGTTTTTTTGATTTTCTCTTTTAGGAAGTTGCGTTGCGCGTTTCACACTCCTCCCTGATGAGTTCCGATAGAATGAAACCTGGGTCGGGGGATTGGGCGGTGACGATCAATTTTCTTTAAGAGGTAACCATTACCTCCTTGTCCATTGGCAGCAGTGTAAAATGTGAACTGTGTTCTTCTTTTCATTGTAAAGGCCATATTGTGTTCGTCCCCCTTTTATATGTTTCTATCCACCTTTCCTATACCTTCTTCGAAATATAAAATAATTAAATAAGGGAAGTAAATTCCACCTACCTCCCACCCATACCCCGAGTGTAGTTAAATGTGAATAGTCCAGATGATCATTGAAATATTAGGATTGAACACTTGTAGGCTATCAAGGGGTCACAATAGTCTCAAATACAAATTGGGTTCAGACCCTACAAAATGTTGGAAACCACTGCACACCTTTTGAGTGTAGTTTACAAGGTATCATTTAATAAAAAGGAATTAACAAGTTCATTAACTAACCCATCGTTAAACCCTATTGCACCGTTAACACCACCTTTCATCCACTTCGAACAATAAAAGAATCTCAAGGGAATGTTTAATCCACAAGAGAAAATTTCGTCCTTCAACAAATGAGTTTGCACTAATGAGGTTGACTTCCATATTAGTCTACAAACTTTTCATTAACTACAATAATGTAATATTTATTAAATGACATATTTAAAGATCGCTGATGAAATATATAGTGCGTTAAACAACAAAACCGTGCAATACGTAACATTTTAAAATGTCCAACATAACATTAATAAAAGTTTATATGTGTTTCCCATCCAATATGTATTCATAAACTTATTTCGAGAAATTACTGCTATTTCTCAAGATTATTGAATATTTGCCTATCCCTTATAAAATAAGTTTTCTTAATTTAAGGTTTTAATCAGTTAAATGTGTGGGTTTTTTTTTATGTGAAGAGCATTAAACTACTATACATATGAATGGTTTTGAGCGTGTAACATAATTATTCAATTTAGTTGTCAGTGTTTTTGCTCAAGAGCTATGTATTTTTTAAGTCAAAATATATTTCACTTCATGGTCAGTATCAAAGCTGATAAATAGTGAATTTGAAATAAAAGTTTACAATAATTCTCACACCCTTACCACTTGAACGGAACATTATTGATAAATGGTGGGGAGCAAGCTACCATGAGTTCAATCCCAATCTTATTTTCCAATCCTCTACCCCAAACCACTGACGTATCTGAACAGTACTCACTCTCCTTGTGGTCAAACTCCTGTTCAATGGCTGCATCTGTGTCAGACACGGGCAGTTCCAACATTTCCACTGCAACGATGGATGATAGGGCTTCTTCTCGAACCCATACCAGCTTGCCTACCAACAAATATACAAACTGTCAACATATTGGCAATATAGACCCAAAATATAACTTTGTAGAGAAATAAAGAAAATTTTAAAGAATTGATCAAATCAAATACTATATTGAACTAAAAGAGTTCAATTGAGACATTGTTTTTATTTGCTATGATTTACATAGTAGCTGTTAATAACTTCAACTAAGGGAGAGAAATGAGAAAGGTGACTTAGAGGAAATTAACCCATAATAAAATGGTATGAGGATATGGATAAGTATTCCTAGTTAAGCGAATCGGGATTAAACCAAGGCCTTTTCCATCAGTCAGGAGTGAAAATTTTGGCTCATAACAATGTCAATTTTTCGTGTAATTGTTAATGTAACAATTTTAATGTCTTTAATGATATGGGTGTTGAAACCTTTTTAGTTATTTTTTTCTACTACCTGTATTTTTATTTTAGTGCCGTTATCTTTAAATCATGTTTTAAAGGATTATTTCTAATTTAAAAACCATGGTTTAAATTAGGAGGGATAGCCAGCACACTTACCTTGGTGATACTGGAGTAGAAATTATTTAGATATAACACTAAAAAACACATAAACACATTGTTAAGTACAAGCTTTCACTGTCACAGACAGCTTCATCAGGTCAGGAGAGTAGACTGATTTCTTGGTTGAACTGTAAGGTTGACTGTCCACAGCTGACTGTTTTTCAGTTATGACATCACTGTATAGATAGCAGCACTATGAATAATGTTATATTGAATGTAATCATTGTATAGTTAGCAGCACTATGAATAATGTTATATTGAATCTAATAATAAGTGTGCTGGTAGGAAGGAGAGGAATTATCTAAGGTTGAGGTTGGGGGCTTGTCTGGATTTGATGATATATTGATGGGCCAGTTCCCATATCCTTAATTGTGAAGGGTTGCATATTGCTTTGTTCAGGGATTTGACCACCTTGGTTGTGTAACAATTATTAAAGTCACAATTATGGGTTTCGGCATGTGCTGCTACAGGCTTCTCTTTATTTTTCATTTTTGTGTCATGTCGATGACCATTCATTCTCTTTCTTAGTGTTTCTGTTGTGAGACCAATGTACTGTGCTTGACACTGGTTGCATTCCAGTTGGTAGATGAGGTTTTCAGAATCACAAGTATGGTGGCCTTTTATAGGATAATTTATTTTAGTTATGTTGCTGGAGAATGAATTTGTTGGTTTATGTATTGTGCAGGTTTTGCAGGGGGTGCGGTTGCAGGGAAAGGAACCTGATATTT
>CABFOV010001288.1:0-10795 GCA_902141375.1 Timema poppense
CACACACAAATTCCCTTTACCCTCACACCCCCTCCCACGTCCTTTGTAAAAGGGTGACACTTGTTAGCCTCCAAGCGTCAATGGTAATTGCTACGCACACAGTTTCTATTCTTCTATATAGGACAGCCTTAGGGAAGGCACCCAGAACAAAAAAAACTTGTTTTCTTTCACTAATTTAAACTTGAAAAAAAAACCGCATCATAGGCGCAACAACAAAAGAATTACTAAAGGCTTGGGCCTTGAGGGATTTGTCTAGTGAGACTGGTATCAAGAAGAAATCGATATCTTCACTCACGACGGGGAAGAAAATATACGCTGGAAGAGCAAGTTTACACTTTCCCTTATATCATATAATTTTATCTTTCGTTTCCTTAAGTATGAAAAGTCGGTTGTTTAATATCTTCGTTTATATAAAATATTTGGTCAACAGGTTTATGAATTATACTAATACAAACCAATTTTTTTTTTAGAACCCCGATCCAATTATAAGAACGACAAGCTTTCGCGACCCACGTAAACTTTAACGGAGGGGAGGAAGGTATTCTTTTAATATCTTTCTTCCCTTTTCCACTTTCCCATAATTTACTATTTTCAAATACAATTACCAAACTATCACATTTAAAAATGTTTTCAAGATCAACCAAATATCTATCTGCTCGTGATTTACAGCTTGGCAACTAATGATTTATATTCTGTTTAGTTAATAATGTGTGTATGTTTTGCAAACTTCAGTCCCCCCCCTCCCCACCCCACCCCTCAGTTAATCTTTATATTTACACTAATCGGGTATGTAATATGAAGGCGCTATTTTAAAATAATTGTGCCCTAATTATTTTTTGGGGGGAGAGGAGGGGGGATGTGATGGACGCACACCACTTGGCAACGATCCCCTTTTAACAACCGGCGAGGATTCCAGTTCATATAATAGGACAAAAGGAGATTGACATATTTAACTCACGTCCCCACTGGCTCGTGCTAGGTGATTTTAAACTATTTTTTGCAATGTAAAAAATATTCTGACTGGTTGATCTAGTGAGCTCACAGGTGTCCAACGCACGTATCTTAAACTACAGGGTTAGTTTGTATTGGCTATTGTGGAAAAGCATAGTGTTTAGGTATTCATATTAAGATAATCCTAAATATTTGGCAACCTACAATAACGATAGAGTAGCGTAATGTACAAATTTAAACAATAATAAAAATCAAGTTTTACATAACTTACAGAAAACCTATGGCTGGCTCAGAACTTTAAATTTCATGTATATTTGATAAGGATTCAAATACATATCTATGACTTTATGTTCCCCAATAGGAAATGAAAGCCTCTTAAAGTTGTATAAATATGAATAAATAAATTATACTTTGCAAACGCACTTTATGAATAAAATTAAACTAATATCATACTAAGAAGGATGGCGATTTAAAAAAAGTATTTTTTCACTATACAAGTGTTTTGGTTTATGATTAAGTTTATGTTAAACTAAATTGAAATTAATACTAAATACTTTATTTAGAATAGTAACATAAATAAATAAATTAATTTGAAACAAAGCTCTCTTTACTATAATACACTCTACGATGATAAATTTATAGTCACATTACCACCACCCTATAAATACCAAATATGACATAATTCTTTGATGGAATAAAATATATAACTTATTTGAAATCTAAGAACCATTTTCTCTAAACAATAATAAAAGTTAATATTTAGTTGCGCATTATATACTAATCCCTATAGCTAACTATTTCCTAACACAGTAGACCAGTATACTATTCGCTGAAGGAACCCATGTTCAATTTCATAATATAGCAGCAATTTATTTTAGATTTTGGTTTTAGGGGGGAAATGTTTCGAAAAATATTTAATTATAAAATTTTGGATCATACACACATATACTGGTGACTATTATTTGTTATTTATGGGGAAGGTTAAGTTTATAGGAACTGTGCACTCATTTGCATAGAAGTAAATCTCGTTTAGGAAAATATAAATCCTCCCTGTACACGTGACCAGGACTCGTCGTTGGCAGTACGGTGTATTGCAAGAGTCACGTATTAGACCACTCTACCACAATTACAAATCTCATGGTTTTCCACTTTCCCCCCATGCAAATGTAGTGAAACTTCCTCTAAATTCAACCTTCCTCATCCCTAATACTTAAAAGTAATTAGTACATAGGTCTTTAAGCCGAGAACGGGTGGTAAAACGGAGCGTAAAAGCCACTACTTGAAAATCACATCATAAAAGTTTTATTCACCAGACACCACGCATCACTCCCCCACAATAAGCTTCATAGCTAATTTACATGTAAAACGATTAAAAAACATCAACTGGCTACATCCAACCAATAAACGGCTAGTTTTAGATATATTTTTTAATTCCACATGTAGCTACATCGCGGTCAAGTTCTCAAAACATGATAATTACACTTGACACAGAAGCTCATAAAACCTTATGACACAGAGAGACCACTCGCATGTTTTTTTTTTTTACATTACAAGCCCCAATTCACCCCTATAAACACGTGTTGCCAACGAAAGTATAATTTTTACCAATGTGGCAACGGTTCTAACAACACTATTTATAAAAATCGTATTAAAACCATTTGTAATCAGAGTATAAGTGAAAATAAATATATATTCATAAAATGTTTTTTAGTTTTTTAAATTCTAATATATTATTAATCTATAAAGTATGATAAGGAATTAGAAAATAAAATTTAAATAAGATAGACTGAAAAGAAGGTAAAAATATAATGAAAAATATGAATATAAAGTTATAAAAGTAGAGAGAAGTGTATTGACAAAGAAAATGGGGAAATGGGGAAGAGACAGAGAAAAGAGAAAGGAAGACAAACGCGGAAATGAAGCACATTGAGAGGATGCAGGGGAGACTGACGTAAACAGAGAAATAGAATGAATAGACTATTCAAAGAGAGTGAAAGAGAGGGTTTGAAAGAGAGTCCCCCAAGGGTATCAAATGAGCTTCACATAACAATATAGTAAACAATGATCTCATACAAGGGGATATTTTAGGTTGTGCTGTGAATCAGAGGGTTCTAGTTTAAAGGGTGGTAGGGGGTGTGGGACGAAGGATTTGGTTGTAAAGGGAAAAGGGAGGGGTGCGAAAGGAATGGGATGTGTGGCTCATAAACATATTAGCAGGAAACGAGCTCCGCGTAATTAACAAAAGCAGTTAATGAAGTATGTGGAATGCACCACTGTGATACGAAATCTCGTTTTTTTTGTGGGTCCTCTAACTCTTCTATCCCCCCTTCCCCTTTTAGGCTCAAAATCTTGTTAGGCCTACACCATCCCTACTCCGGTACGTGCTTTCCCTATACATGGCACATCAATTCGGTGTTGAGCGGTGATTGGTGAATCTATTTCCAGGTCATAGACAATAGAAACCACATCAGCTCTGGTGAGGTTTTATATCGCCACTTAAATAGGTTTTGGATGAAATTTTCATACCATGGACCGTAACTATTTAGTTTATAATTTTTCAAATTGCAATACATGTTATATATTACAATGGATGGTTTGTATCATTTGATAACCTTAAATATATGACGTAATATTAGTATTATTAATAATACCACAAAACATTTTTGTTACATGTCTAGTTTAGTTGCCAATATATTAATTTAGAAGTGGTGCATTATTTATTATAATACAAAATAATATAGATTTTGTCCAGCTAGTAACCTCTGTTTTCTTTTCAATTTCGACTAAACCAACAGAGAAGTTCAGCTTTACGTTGTGAGCCATTGCTTGCTTTAGAATCCTCGGAAGGCCAGTATATATATAAAAAAGTTGAACGTAAACTGAAGTGTGAAGTGAAAGCGACAATATTACACTAGGCCAAGGTCTGCATTTTTCTAACAGTCCAGCTGGGTTTTAGTTCATCACGAATTCAGTAGATATAATAATTATCTGCATTTTGTTTTTTGTTTTTTGTTTCTTGTTTCTTTCACAGCTATATTAATATTGGATCGTCACTCATCATGACTAAACTTTACAAGCCCGTATTATTTTTTACAATGCTTCAAACGGATAATACCCATGCATAATAGGTGCACGTGAGGTTTATAGAGCCTGTAAACAGATTGATAGAACACAATTAGCGAACACTATCTCCTCCAATATAAAGACCAAGCAAAACTGCTCTCCATCAAACAACTTCCGTGGAGCGTCGTTCACATGTCCAGATTCACTTCATGTTAACACTGCAGTACTCTTTAATTCAAATCGGGAGGAAATAGCTTTTGACACACAGGAAAAGTCATTCTTCCAGGGCATCGACCAGGTGATTTGATCAAGCCATTGATGCTCATCAAACAAGAGATATCACAGAAATATATAGACAACATTCAATCATAAGGTTTCACTCTTGTCATGGTCAATACTTCTTCCAAGAGAGTAAACTACTTCTTGTGTACTTCATTACTTTCAATACACCCAGATTATTTCGTTGATTTCGATTTGAGATTAAAAGTGTCCCTATTTGATTAATATTGCTTCACTATAAGATGACGTTGATAAATACACAAATATTGGTCTAGAGCAGTGGTTCAATTACTTCTCAGCGTGCACCGTAGTTATATATAATAAAATCAATCGCACCATTCACTTCAGCAGAGAGGTAGAGCCGTCGGTCGATTGTGGCACGTAAAATAACCCTGGGAGTTTACGTGAAAATACCTTTCCCTGCAAAATTGGTGTGCCCTTTCGTTCTTGCTCATAGAAACACTCGTGTGCTGATATAATCAGTCGGTTCAGTAAGTGCACGTTAGATACCACAAACAAAAAAGTATTATTATTATTATGTGTACCATTGCCAAATAGCCTACACTTTAAGATGTATAATAATAATAATAATAATAATAACAATAATATTTAGCACCGCGTCTTAATACCCGTTTGGGTTATACGCTTTAAGTACTAATTACGCTAATGGATTAGGAATTAGGTGGAGGGAGAGTGGACCAATTAGGAAAAACCACTCCCAGTTCACCCTACTGAGATTTGAACCTCGATCTCCCCGTCCTCAGCACTCGAGCTCAACACGAATAGTGCTTTAGCCAACTACGCCACCGAGGCGGGTCTTTAAGAGTATAAAACGAAGTAAAACTACAACAACCAAACGGCAATGATTGGTTACCGCTATAATGACCTTAACCATCCCTTCTACCATCTTGCCTAGCACAGGGTTGTCAGACGTGCGGTGTGATACAGTGTTGTGTTTTACATAATATATATATATATATATATATATAATTATTAGATTTTGGCCAGACTGACATCCTTCGTGGGCCGCATTTGACCCAAGTGCTGCCTATTGAGCACCCCTGGCCTAAAGAAATAAATAGTTATACATTATGTAATATTTTAGTTAATTATTATTATTATTATTATTATTATTAGCACCGCGTCTTACTACCCGTTCGGGTTATACGCACTTACGCTTATGTGTAATGGTGGGGGTGATTGTGAGATGAAATGTAGAACCTACAGTTTAAGGTGGAATCCGAACCACGGTGGAGGCCTGGCATTCCTCACATTCACAAGATGTCTTGTCAGAGGTGAAGGAAGGGTTTGGTAATCGGATAAATCTTTGCCGGGACCGAGGATTGAACCCCGGCCGCCAGCATAGAAGTCTGAAACCTTACCCCTAGACCGCCATGTCCCCATCTCATGGAGAAAAGTTGTATCTTATTTCTCCCTCAGTTGACTTGCCAAATCTACTCGTCCTCACATATGCCATAAGGTGTTGTGCTTAGGTATCGGAAAAATGGACAAACTAGAGTTTGAAAAGCTTCCCATTTATTTGAAGAAAGATTGACCATGCAAAATAAAATAGAACAATAACGCTGTTCCCAATAATTAATCACAGTTTAGTTCTTCATAGAAAGACTTTTGAAATGATTTTACAATTATTTCTTTTTAAATCAAATGCTAGTAAATGTTCTTATAATAATAATAATAATAATAATATTTAGCACCGCGTCTTACTACCCGTTTGGGTTATACGCTTTTTTAGTACTAATTACGCTAATGGATTAGGAATTGGGAAGGTTGGATTAGAGGAAGTGAACCCTCATTTGCGTGGAGTGAGAGTGGAAAACCATTTAGGAAAAACCGCTCCCAGTTCACCCGACCGAGATTCGAACCTCGATCTCCCCGTCCTCAGCAGTCGAGCTCAACATGACAAACGCGTTAGCCAACTACGCCACCGAGGCGGCTATGTTCTTATAATTCACCTTCATACTATGTTCTTAAAGTCAGTTTAGCTCAAAATAGGTGGTCGGATGCATGGCACGGGTGAATATATATATATATATGTGTGTGTGTTGTGTGGCTTTTCAATTAAAAAAGCCCAATATATTTTGTGATGCTATAAGCAATACATATCAGTAAAACTGTTTGCGTGCATAAAAATTAAAGGAGTTTTTTACAATAACTGTGTCACACGTAGCGTTGGGGTAAATTTATCTCATCCTAAAATAAGAATCTAGTTTAATATAAATAAGTTCATGATTGGGTGTTAACTACCAACCCCTTTTCTTCCCTTGAGTGGGTAGATTTTTTCTTATAACAAATTAAATCCATCCCAGAAACTGCTAAACGGTATGACGAAGCTTACGTTTCCCAATTTTTAGCCAACGGAAAAACGAACTTATCTAATTAACAATCATGCTCCCTTTAAAAAAAACCTTCCAGTTATTAGAGACAAAAGTTTCCAAGATCACATAGTTAAGAAAATATTTAACTTTAAAAATATACCTCACTATTACAATTTAACAGATAAACATAAACCATCTTTCAGATTAATTTTAAATCTCATCTACTTCGGTAGCCGCGTAGTCTAACACGCTACTCTCGTGTTAGATTAGAGTGTGAATGACTGAAAGATCAAGGTTAGAATCAATGGGGTGTACTAAGGTCGTTTTTTCCAAAGTGGTTTTCCACTCTCCCTTCAAGTATATGAAGGGTACGCTTCCTATAAATAAAACCTTCCTAATCTCTAAAGCCATTAAAGTAATTAGTACATAAGTGTATAACCCGAGCGGGTAGTAAGACATAATTCTGAGTAAAAATATCAAATCTCGCACCAAAACCTAGCTTCCTTAATTAAATTAAACTAACATGGTCTTATAGTAACTCCTCTTTCTTCCGCTAGGTCAAGTTAGTTGCTCAAATTAGAGCCAAATATTCTAAGCGTCCAAGAACATAATATTAATATCCTAATAATTCCAAAACAAATCCCTCTCTAAAGAATATAGTGCCAAAATACACATACACACACACACAGACAAAAAATTTGTTTATTTAATAAAGAAGACTCAACAAAACTTAAATGAAAAATTCAAAGTGAAACTAAGTAAGTACTTCACATAACTGGTGAAACTTTAGGATTTTTATAAGCTGAAATACGAAATAAAAATAAAATTAAACCATACAGTTATCAATGTATTTCATTACTCAATAGCTTAAGTTAACAGTCTTTAAAATTAATATTATAAATACTCTCTTAGCGAAAATAGCATCACAGTCTTTAAATTGTGTATTTAATGGTCGTAGACGAACATTAAAACACTAGATACTTTCGGTTGGAAACAAAAAAACCTATGCATGTGTCAAAGGAAAGTGACTGAAGGAAACCTTAATAACAATCATGGTCAAATAACTCCTGTCAGAAAGTTTACCTAGTAATAAAGAGTTAAAATATCAGCTAGCCACACAGAGACGTGTTTTATAATGACTCACGTGACGTCAAGCATAAAAAATGAATGTTAAGCGTAGCTTTTTGAAATTAATGGGACGACAATCAGGACAGTATGTGGAAACCTTAAGAGTCGTTGGTACAACCGAGTAGCCTTTGGGCGTTCCTTGATAATGGACGTTTGTTAGACCGCCATTTTGGTGCTATTCTTGGTAAATATCTCGCTTTAACTGAGAAAGTTTGCTTGGATGGATATTAATATTCCCGCAATTATTTTGTTATAATTTTAATTAAAAATAAACACTCATCAACAAAATTTTTTACATTTATTTCAAAATTGATTTTGAAATTAAGTTGAAGGAAACAACTTTGAATAATATATTATAAGCCAAGATAATATTTTAATAATTATGTAAACACGCTAACTTCATTAAATTGTTTATTAGTATATGCCTGAATGAACTTGGTTGGTAATATACAGTTTTACAATTATGTTTGATTTAGTGTATAACTAGATATGAAAATGGTGGTGATGGATAAATTAAAATAAAACCTCTTCTTCTCTTTTTTAAATTAGACGTGTTTTCATAAGATCATATATAAAATATTCATTACTAACCCTACACCTCTTTGGTGTGGTTCAAAATTCAGAGCAAACAAAACTGCCAGGAAATGTTTTTTTAACAGTCAATATAAACAATGATATTGTAATATCCCCATCACTTATTATTCACATGTAATTTGACACCACTTGTAAATATGTTGTTTTGCCATTGCTTATCTTTCAGAAGGGGTCAAGTGATCTAAAGTATTAAGTTCGTATTGGACGTGTTTATTTTAAAGATATGTGCCGGCTAGCATAGCAATTTAGTTTATAGCGTACTCTTTCTTTTTTTTTTTACGGTGGGATTTTCTACATTTCATATAAATGTGGTTACACTTTCTTTGAGATAAACCACTTAACCCCCGATAATTTAGATTAATTCATCAACTATCCATTCAGCGTATAACCTGAACGGGTAGTAAGACGCGGTGCTAAATATTATTATTAATAACTATCTATTCGAAATTTGGCAGATATATTATAGAACTATCCATTCGACGTTTGGCAGATATATTCTAGAACTATCCATTAAACGTTTGGCAGATATATTCTAGAACTATCCATTAAAGTTTGGCAGATATATTCTAGAACTATCCATTAAAGTTTGGCAGATATATTCTAGAACTATCCATTAAACGTTTGGCAGATATATTCTAGAACTATCCATTCGACGTTTGGCAGATATATTCTAGAACTATCCATTCGACGTTTGGCAGATATATACTAGAACTATCCATTCAACGTTTGACTGATATATTATTGTTTTTATAAATTTTCAAATGCATGTTAATTATATTTTTTATTTGTGCTAAATAAACTATTATCCAAAAGATGTAGGATGAATTAAGTTATACCATAAACGGTTTAAAATGCACAAAGTATTCACAGACATTTCCAATGTCTAAGACATCAATATATAAAACTATTGATGTAGATCAAGGTTCGATCTCCACCGTGTGCAGCATGGGGTGTAAAACTTTGAGAAACCATTTAGGAAAAAGCACCCACTCTACATAAATATGTCTAAATTTCATATAAGTATATCATCCCCGCTCATGTTTAACTGTATTAATGTATGCATACAACCCGAACTGATACTAATACGTGGGTGGTAAAAAAAAATGACACCGCTAAAGAGGTTACTCGGTCATGCCAGTTACTTTCACGTATAGAGGTTAGAAAGGACTTAGTCTGACGTGTCATCCCTGCATGACGCGCGTCCAAGCCTAGAGGGACACCGCAAAAAAGGGGGGGAGGGGTTGAAGGGGCGCAAGGCACCGCGGCGCAACGGAACACAAAAACTGTGAAGCGACACTAATTGCAAGGCGTCTCTTGTTAGCACGTCCCGCTTCCTACCCGTCTTGTCCCCTCCCCCTTCCTTCCCTCTTTCCGAACCCCGGAAACCCTTCTCCTACGCAACCGTGTGGTCGCCTTAATTGTAAGAAAGTTGGCACACCGCAGAAGTGTTCTTGCACTACCCCTATTAAGAGTAGCCTCTTCCTAGCCTCTTCCAGTCTCGTTGACAGCGGACGCCTTCCCCAAAGCTGACTCTACGTTGTCCGTAGTCGTTCCCTAAGATGAAGGCGGACTATGATAGCCTTTTAATCCCCCACTAGCTCTTCGTTCAAACTCCATTTCACTCTAATACCTCCATGACGTTTTCTAAGGGGATGTCATGGGGGCAGATTATAAAATCATACTGGACCAAAGCCCACCCGTCAACATCTGCGGGAATTTTTATCTCATTGGTCACAGGGTACGCCGCGCACAATAGACACGCCAGAGGCTTGTATTTAATCAAGACTGTTCTACCTGAAGATTTGTTTCTGTTAACCATTTGTATTTGATAAGTTTCTCTTTGATGTCTACACATGGATTACTATTACATAACGAGAAACTCTCTCCAAAATTCATAATTTGCTATTTAATTAGTGGAAATGACCCAGAAGGTTGACATCAAGTAATTGGAATGAGCTAGTTTTACTTATTTTGTTAATAGTACAATCTTTTGACTAAATTTTTTATTTTAGAATAGCCGCACGAAAATATTTGGACTAAGCTCATATGATTTAAGTTCACATGCACTTAGTTAGATAAAATTTCACTTACTAAATTAAAATCAGACGAATTTAGTTACATCTTGGTGGACTAAGATTTATGCTGGACGTTTGTTCGCTAAATTAGGACTAATATTTTTAGAACAGGCTCGTCGGACCTAGCTTACTCGGCACAACTCGCCGGGCCTAGCTTACTCGGCACAACTCGTCGGGTCTAGCTTACTCGGCACAACTCGTCGGGCCTAGCTTACTCGGCACAACTCGTCGGGCCTAGCTTACTCGGCACAACTCGTCGGGTCTAGCTTACTCGGCACAACTCGTCGGGTCTAGCTTACTCGGCACAACTCGTCGGGTCTAGCTTACTCGGCACAACTCGTCGGGTCTAGCTTACTCGGCACAACTCGT
>CABFOV010001288.1:11921-22564 GCA_902141375.1 Timema poppense
AAAAAAACAAGTACCCAAATATCTTCAAAGACTTTTCTTAGACTCATCAGAATATGGAATAAAATGCTACTACGATATCTAACCATATTTTCTCAAATTGAACGTTAATGAAGAGTTTTTTCACATAACTTTGAGGTAATATTTTTAACAAATGTATTCTGTATATAATAAACTATTCAAATATTTTGTTAGAAAGGAACATTTTTTTAGATAAAAACTTGTGTTCGTGTAGATTATAATTAGTTATAGTAAAAATATATTTTTTTTATCCATGAAAAGTAACAGTTTTATTTGAAGATAGCCAAGTCATTTCTAAAAATTTCAAAACCTTTCAAATTAATTTTACAATGTATTTAAATAAAAAGCAGATAAGAATCTTGGTATTATAATTTAATAGACGATTAGTACTTGACAATAAATTTATTTTTAAAAAAATTGTAGAATTGCATTAACAACTATGCCAAATTAGTTTATTAATTGGGATTAAATTATAAAATAACTTTCAAATGGTTACATTTATTGAAAAAAGAATTATGAAGTAGAGGTTGTATTTTAAACTTTCAGAATTACCTGGGGTAACGCTTTTCCTTTCTTAAAAACAAACAGGAGAAATATATTTATTTTAGGTGCTATGACCGAGTTTTTGACAACTTTTAAATGTTAGGTCTCTGCGTTCGATAAATAATGTACAATGCTTAAGACAAATTATTTATCATGTATATATATATATAAGATAACGCGAAAATAATGACAATTTATATTTTACCAAATACAGTTTATAATTACGTTTGTATATAATTTCAGCTCAAACAAGTCTTGGGAAGAAATATACAATTATTTAAAAATACGTATACTTTAAAATAATATTAGTACGAGTGAAGTCATCTTTGTTATATATTTGTCATTAACATATATAAGAAAGCTTAAAGCCGAAAAAGCAAGATTAAAAGCATAAACATTCTCAATCCATGTTCATATTTGAATTCAATTTATTTATTTATTTTGTTTTGTTTTAGCCATTTATTTTTCTCTTGGCTATGGGACGTTATATTTATAATGCAAAACGTTATTTAATGGCTCCCACCCTGAAACCGTGGCTCTATTTGTCATTTTAAAGCTCGCAATTAATGTCCCCTCTCCAGGAAGCTGCGCCATTAAATTTATAACCAAAAGATTAATTCCCATTTACCCTCTTTCTTAAGGAAGAATGATATTCAACCCTCCAACAAGGATATTTTCTTGAGAGTTCTGCAATATAAACAAGATTCTACTGTTCTCACCTAAGTTTGTATTTAATTTCAAGTAATTACTATAAACAATTAAAAGTGTGCTCTTCAAACATTCTTTATCTTATCTCACAGGTGTGAGACTTGGCTACAATTCGATTCAGATGACATGGAACTTTTATGAAAATATAAAATGTTACCAAAACACTAGCCATATATTTATACGTCAAGTCATGTTATATTTTATCTAACTTATTATAATTACCTATAACATAAAAATGTTGACCGCAAATAAATATGAATATTTTATACTAGATACTTCATACCAAAATTCAACTATACCATTCTCCTACAAATTATTTGGACCTCTTTAGTAATCAATTAACAATGTCAAATGGCTTCTCTTTTAAAATAATGTAGCAAATAAACTCAGTCCTCTTCAAAGGATAATAGATAAAAAGGCGTTACACTCTTGTTAAACTTGATTGTTGATGATGGGGAAATCGGTGATTGAATACAATTTGGGTGTGCCGAGAGTAGTTTTCCCTAAATGGTTTCCCACCCTCCTTCCACGCAAGTGTGGGTAGATCACCTCAAAATTGATTCCTTCCTCATCCCTACCTCATTAGAATAATTATCATAGTATAAGCGTATAGCCAGAGCAGTAAGGAAGACTGATTTCTTGTAACAATTAACCTAGATAAAAGTTTCCTAAGTTATAATGGAACAAATTTTAATATTTAAAAACAAGAAATACTACACAGAAGCACTATGTCTAAACTTTTCTAATTTCATAAATAATCAAAGGAGATGCCACAGTAATTTGTTTTTTCTCGGCAGAAATAAACAGAATTTAGAAGGGTTGAAATCCTTGTATAATAATCAGAGATATATCGAAAAGCTACATACACACAGAAGTAAAAAAAAATATTAGGTTTCTTATGGTGTATATCTAAGTCAACCAGGTAGTTTGATGAAAAAAGCTCTGTAGTTTAAAACCAAGAATTAGTTGTACCAAGCTACACAGGCCACGGAGTCTCGTGAAAAGAGTTTGATATTAAATGATAAAACAATTTTGAATTTTTGTCATCAAGTTCATCAGCTTTAAATCACCTTTATGATGCACGAGTTTATTAAACAAGAAACGTTTAATAAAACTAACCAAATAAAATAATTTCCAGAAATCAGACTTTCATTTAAATATTGTATTCGTTCGAAGAACGGTTACTTGAGATAGCATAATATACGTACAAGAGATCGCAGTGAGAACTTACTATAGCATGAATACTAAAACAAGTGAATCTCACTTTTATCTTTTTACCACAAGAGCGGAACTTGAGTTTATTTTTACAAAGTTTACTCCCCTTATAACCTCGTGTCGTTTGGAGTGGCTGTGACGACACGTTTGGTTGTGCCGCAACCATTAGCATTGAGTGCCTCTTTAAATTGTTCTCATTGTTACATTTTTATTTATTTTCGAGTGGAAAGTTTACCTTTCTCAAGGTGAGTACATCAGAGGTTTGAGAGAGGGGAGAAAAATCCCTTTTATGCTTTAAAATTGGTTAAATATATTTGATAAACATATGGTTGAAAATTGTTGCTTTATTGGGATTTATGTTTAGTTCTAAAAGGAAATCATGGTAGCTGCAGTGTATGTTTTTCAAGTGAGGTTATTTAAAAATACATACATATATTCACAAATACAAGCCTTGGATAAGTTATAATAAAATAAGCCTTTCAAATATCAAATAATGAAAATAGCTTCACTTTTATTCGATATCTAGTTAGAACGAGTTTTGTTTCTATTAGTAGACTGATCGTACCACAATCATTTCAGTTGGAATGAGTTATAGTAATATAATAAAAAGTTGGCTAACGCGCTTGTCGTGTTGAGCCAGACTGCTGAGGACGGGGAGATCGAGGTTCGAATCTCGGTCGGGTGAACTGGGGGTGTTTTTTCCTAAATGGTTTTCCACTCTCCCTCCACGCAAATGCGAGTTCACTTCCTCTAATTCAACCTTCCCAATTCCTAATCCATTAGCGTAATTAGTACTTAAAGCGTATAACGCGAACGGGTAGTAAGACGCGGTGCTAAATATTATTATTATTAATAATATAAGAGAGAGAAAAATTAGTTCAACTTTAAAGAAATTACATCCCTGCCTGATAATATTAGAGGTGAAAGATCATAATACTATTTAATTTGAAAAAAATCTTATGGCTATTACAATGTTTTTTATGTACTTTTTCTCGAAAAATTTAACTTTTCATAGCGTAAATCATTAAATTCAAAATATTGATTTTTTTCTATTTAATAATTTAAAGTATTGTGTTATGCATCGATTTAAACTACATTTCTTTAAATTCTCATTATTTTCTTACCATCCTGCCAGCCTTTTATATTTGAAATTTAAAAAAGTTCCCCCGATCGATCTTTATAGAAGAATGCCATTTAAATACCTTAAAGCTTATTTTTCACTTTACTTAACCTAAAATGAATGAGATTCCGGAAGTATATTAATAAGCATTGTAATTTACAAAGTACTTTAATATTTCAGCAAATTATCTAATAATGGCTATTTTATCGAGAATTATTTTACTATCTGTCAATATAAGTCGGTCAAATGGATGGTGTGATAAGATTCCTCTGAGCAGAAGCTTCAGCTGTTATTCCAACTCGATTAAAAGGGGGGGTTGAAACTATATGCTTTTATTTCTATACTTTTTGAGATGGTGCCTGTGAATCTACTGTTGTTTACTCTTTCTTCTTTTCCTTGGTTAGGCCTCATAGAAATAATGTTGCTTATATACATAGATATATCTTGGAAGATGTTTGTGACCGAGTGAACTGACAAGAGCTTTGTTAGTTCTGGACCATCGCCAACACTATACCAGCTTGTTGCGGCGACCAACATACTCCACTATGTGATGGGCTAAGATTTTTCCGGACTTACACTCTTTCCCTCTCTCTCTTTCTTAGGTTACAGTTTTACTGCTACGATAAAATGCCCGTAAAGCTATTCAGTCCAAAACACTCCCCCGAACGCATGGGGTATTTTATATACTCTATATACTCACGACATGGATTAAAGATTAGAACGAAGTGATTATTTGTCAAGTTATCTCGAAGCCTTTAATGATAACAAACTGGTTTATCTCGTAAGACTACATTCTCAATTTTAAGTTATGTTTATATACCTTTAAAATTTAGTATATAATATTTATGTGCTCTTAACATTAACTATTTGTTTACAATCAAACTAATCGAGATTAAAGTGGCTTAAAAATATATTATGTTTAAAACATCATTGTTGAGGTAACAATTTGGTTATTTTACTTTTTAGTACAAGCCTTCTTGAAATTAAATGTAGTTTACATTCATGGTTAAAAAACCCCGGGACGTCGTGGCGGGTCCCAATACCCTTGCAACGTCGGGGTTGGTCACTACGTTCGACTATTTTTGACGTTGTAGCTGATTTGGAAGTGTTTAGCACCACGTAGCACCACATGCTAGGGTTTTATGCTTATAAACTAATCACGCCAATGTGTTAGGAATAATAAAGGTTGAAATTGTAGTAAGTAGACCTATACCCGCATTTGCGTGGAGAGAACATGGACAACAATTTAGGAAAAACCACCCTTCTCCCTCAGACCCGACCGGGATTTGAAGATTTCCCAGTCATCGCCAGTCTAATTTATAGTGAAAGTGACGTTTTATACTTTACGTCCACTGAAGTGGGTAATTTAGTTATTAAAATAATCATAGGATTGCACTTTCTCACGCTTGCTAAAATATATAAACTAGTTTGATAAAATCAAAGATTTCTTCTTGAAAGTTCTCAGTAAGCTTTGCCATCCAAAACATTTTTGTCTAGTGCCATTCTAGATTATTTTAATACTACGCTAGGCGATACCAAATAACTAGGACAGTATTTTATTGGCAACATACAAAAGAGTTTGTTTAAATGAAGAAAACTAACAAATGCACAGTCCCAAACATTTAAAGGTATACACGTTTACCAAGAAAATGTTAAGGAAGTAAAATCTCCTTACTTCCGTTCTCGGGGTAACAACTCCCCGTGACATGACATTGATTTGTTTTTCTAACTTTCTCTTTTTTTGTAAACAATATAACCAGATGTTGGGCGCTAACCGACCCGGGAACGTGACTGGTCGCAAAGAGAAAAGACTGCTATCCAAAAGTGGCAAGGCATAAGAAAAAATGTGAGCGTACCAAGAAAAAAAATATATTTACGATATCAAGTTTGTTGGAATTTGTAAGGAATATTTTAGACATTTTAAATATCTTAAAAAAATAATAAAATTAATTCTTGGTAAATATTTATTGAAACATTTAAACATTTTTTTAGCCAGTTTTTAATTATTTGTTATCACATATCGTTGGCCTATGCCAATCGTGGAAATCTCCATTGTAGAAGCTTTTTTTTTTGCTAGTACAAACGTCCTTAATTTAAAATATTCTGTCCTTGTATAATTTACTACACATATAAAACATGTGTTTGGGTTAATTCACCTGCATTTATTGGATAACTAGTTTTCTCTTTAGATATCAGTTATTTTTGTAGAGCTCTTATTAATACTTATTCATGTTTTCCACGTATTTAAACTAAAATATCCACATTTGAGGAGAGAAAATAAATCCTACATACACCCGGATTCGATTATGACCTTGTCCTTCCCATCACTGGAAAATAGGACAGAACAAATTTAAACCCTCAAGCCACATTCTCACCAATGAGATTAATAAAGAGTCAGCTAAAGACTACAATTAAATGTGTTAGAGGAAATAAATTGTGTTAATCTAGCTTCAGAATTAACACCTTCAAATCTTCGTGAGATACTAGTATCAATTTCTTAAACTATTAGACCAAAGTTAAATTAATCTGTTCTTACACTAATATTTTTTTTTAACTAAACTATGTCCTATACAGTTTTAGCTATAAGATAATGTTAAGTATTATTGTAGAAGCTTTTCCTCTGACATTACAAAACCATTATTTATTATTTGAAGTACCTGTCTCACGCCTTGGGTAAAACCACCCTTGCAACGCTTCTTTGACTTCAAACAAACAAATTCCAAATTCCTTCATTTAATTTCTCTTGAATAACTTTTTAATTAATTTAAAAAAAATTAATTAAAATATTAAAACTACCACCGTTAGACGTAAATATTTGTGCACAGGGTTTGCTGATTTTAAAATTTCAGAGCTTTGCGTGAGGTAGATATCACGCAACGCTCATTGCGGACAGATAATAGAAACTCTTTATTTTATTAATAAAGATTTATATTACCACATTTTGTTCGTATTCCCTTTGTATATAAAATGATTAAATTAACCTTAATAAATTTACTATATTAATTATATGTTTAATAGGTTTGCTATTATCTCTGAGATTGGCTTTGGTTATTAATGGCGAAGGAAGCGCCAAAGATATGCTGAGGTAGTTATGAAAGTCTTAGCAGTTAAATTATTGTTAGTGGATTCTTAAGGAAATTTGGAAGAAAAAAAATAGATCAAAATAATCCACCAGAAGATGATACATTCACATCAAACGTTAAGAGACATAAAACAGTTGTGTAAAAGGGCGAATAAAACAAATTGAAAAGTAAATGAACTTCTGGTAAAACGAATATACTTTGGTGAAGTTCCACTTTAAAAAATTAGTTCATTGATAATTTGATAAATATATTTACAAATTACGTGGGGCATTTCCATTATTTATGGGTTTTTTAATTTATTTTAAGACACGTGGATGCGTGGATTAACACCAATATCTCTGGTCCTCTTTATTGGTGAATGGAGATTTGCACCCAGGCCGAAGGTGGCCATTTAGAGCACCTTATATAATGTTAAGCATTTCCACGTTACTGGAGTACAAACATGACCAGCTCGGGAACCAGGTAAAATGGGACATGTTTAAGGGGGTTTTCCCTTTAGTTTGGTGTCTTCTGGCCACGGCTGCATTGGCTCTCATATTATGAAGCGGTACATTCTTTTTTTATTTTTTTTTATTCTCAGGACTTTAATTAAAAAATGTATATATCTCTCTGACTTTCTGATGATGGTTATAGGTCAAGGTTAGAAGTCTGGCTAGATGTAATGAGTTGGTTTTTTATAAAGATTTTCCCGCCTTTCTTCTATGTATATGCTGGAAATATTCCTATAGATTTTAAATTTTTAGCCCCTCTCACATTAGAGTTGTAATCTATCTTTTTCACATTAACAAAAATGTTTATGAAAAATGAACCAATTACTTTACTTTTTGATAGACATTCATCAGAGATAGTTTGTATAAAGTTCTAAATCGACTTGGAAAAATCCTTGAAATTGGTTGACTAAAATAAACTGGAATGTGCCTAATGGGTATTAAGAGGAAGAAACGCAATTTGCCCAAAGTTACTTTAATTTTTTCACGCGTGACGACGTTTTCGCAGATACTATCCCTGCAAAGTTCATTTACCGTCTTTCTATTGTCTTTTTCGTTTTACTTTCAGTTTTATTCTCAACAATAGAATTGACAATTAGTTTCTAAGCTGCGTACTAATAAAATTAAGTTACGCTATTTATGTCGAAAAAAATAAATTATTTAATAAATTGTTAAGCGTTTATATATTTTGTAGTTAAGTTTAGGCACTTCATATATCAATTAGTACATAGACACTTGATTGAATTTATAAAAATTAAAATAACTTTCTCCCATTACTGAAGAAACTAAGTATGTTATGTAACATTGGTAATTCCTTTGAGTTGCTAAGCTTACCTTTCGTTATTCCACTATAGCTTCTAGCCATAGTGCATTTTCAAGGTAAGGCTGCTACTTTTCACGATAAAAGAACTGTACCATATTTGAAAGTATGAAATGGGAATCATGTAAGGATTTATAATCAAATAAATTATTTATTTAATTCCTAGATCGGTAGTAGTAGCAAGAAGATTTCAAAATAGATAGTTACTTAATGAAAAGAGATTAAATCTTAACAACTATTATAAGTTTAACTTCAGTAGACAGTGATCGTTTGCTAATCTCTAATGTAGTTCACGTTTTCCATTGTAATACCATACACTAGCTAGCTCACATAACAGTTAGTCTACTATACTTTAAAAACACTCTATAATGAAAAGGAATGTAAAAACTTTTGTGATGTATTAACTTTTCTACTATGAATGAATTAGCCTTTATTACATCCATAACATTAGCATACAAATAATGACACTTTTCTCTTCGAAATTTTAGAGATCTTTTATCCTAAAGTTTTAACTCATCCAAAAGGTCGATACATTTTAATTTGTATATATATATATATATATATTTTTAGAGAAACTTTGAATAAATTATGTTTTTGATTCTGTATCTGTGCTTAGTAATTTAATTATTTTTATAGACGACCCTTTTTAATGTGTTAATATGCGTCTCCCATAATGTTTCAAATGTTTGTAACTATGTTCTAATCACTATGTTGCAAACTTCCAATTTTATTTATAATAAAACATTTCTGGATCAAATATCATCCATAAAATTTATATTAAGTACAAAGGTTATTCTTAAATCTTTTATATATTTTAATATTAGTTATGATGGATTAAACATTACATTAACTACATATTTATTTGATGACAAATTTAATAAAGGTTTTGCATTTAAAATAAAACATATATTTTTTAAAGCTATATACAATATTCAGCCATGCCAGTAATCGAACCCGGGACAGACATGCTACAGACTGAGCTAAAGTGTGTGACTATGAATGATTAAAGTGAAATGCGATTTAGCCTCTTTGAATTGAAGGCATTGAATAGTTGCTCCAAAGTATCATTAGATAAATTTTAAGTATTATACCATGATTTTAATAAAACTAAGCTTTTCTTATTTGGAATAAAATAAACACAAATAGTGCTAAAAAAAATGAAGCTATATATTTAAAATAGCACAAACCATTTTTTTGAATGAATTACATTATTAGGTTTATAAGAATTTATTTAGATAGCTATTATGACTTTATTTTTAATTTTTAATCCTGCACAAGTTTAATATAAAATAAATGGTTCGGAACTCCGCACGGACTTTCTCGCTCTATTGTTTAAAAAAGAGATATATTTACTCAGAACTCGTAATATATGTGAAACGCAATAATAAACAATAGCAAAACCAAGCATAAATTGCACACTATTTATGCAAAAAAAATTCAATCCCGGTTTTAAATTTCATAATTTTATTTTTAAAGAATTTTGTCCTTATTTTTATGTTTGGACACACAAAAAAGATCATTATTGGATCCACAAGGGTTAAAACTTAGTAATTAAAATTTCGAATTTCGGTTAAAATGTATGACATTTTATTATATGTTGCACATCTTCATGTTATCAACTTGCTGATAAATTCCTCATTTATAAATTTTGGCCAGTAAAAAATGTAAATATTGAATATTGAATCTAAAATGGAGATAAAATCACTGTTGTACAAACATTTATGCCAAGAGGTTTAAGGAAAAAAAAAAACTTTTTAAGTCACACATTTAATTACTCTATAGCATTGGAGAATTATTGCGTTAAGACTAAGTAGTTTCTTTTTACATTTAAAGCTCAAATTTTTTTCCAATATCTCAGAAACTGTTGCTCTTATAAACATTTAGTTCATATAAATGTTTTTTATTTTTAATAGTACTTTAATTTTTCAATGATAAGTTATATAGTATTTCAAATAGAGATACGAAAATCTCAATTTCTGTAAAGTTCCCTAAAAGCCATTTTCATGGTTAAATTAAAATAGCCAGTTTATTTATAACGTTAATCATCACCTGAATATTACTTCAAAATTGTTATAACTGATTTTGAGAAAAACGATTTTCTTTTTTCGTCCTTTACTAAATAAACTACACTTAATTTTAAGTTTAAACAGACACTGACAGACGGAATTGCAAATACCACTTTTTAGGGTTTGGGTGGTCTTGAGACGTCGACATCCATATACATTTCACGTTAGATTTTTTTTTTTTGCGGTCGCAATACTTTATTCGAAGCAAAACGCAAAAACAATAAACTATTTGTATTATAAATGGACCTACATATTTGTAATATTAAGTAGTTTCATATCTCAAATAGTTTCGGAGATATGCGTAAATTATCTATTTTTTTATCATAAGACTTGAGCACCTAAAGTCATTTTGCCGAAATATTGAGAGTAGCCATTTTGTTTGGAATATTTATAAATTTCTTGAAATTAAATTTAATCAAAATCGCTGGAGCTGATTTTGAGAAATTCAACTTTTTCTTTTTTTGCCGTTCAGTAACGAGTTTTAGCCCGATTGGTAAAATAGTTTGGGCTCTAGTCGGAAGTACAAACAGACGGACGGACGGAAATTCCAAAAAAAAACTTTTTTGGGTTCGGTGGGGGGGA
>CABFOV010001288.1:30198-41723 GCA_902141375.1 Timema poppense
CCCCTCTATTTTTTTATTTAAAAAAAACACCTCTTTATTTTATGTTTGCTTTTTCGACCCGATTTCCTTTTTACCCTCCGGATTATTCCGGTATGACGCATTCTCACAGTGTGGGTCTTGTGTGGAGTAAAACTCATATCGTAGGCAGCCACCATTATATCGAAGTGTGTGTGTGTGTTTGTGTGATAGGACAAAAGAAAAGGAAAAATTACACTTTTTATTTGAAAGAAGTCCCCTTTTCCTTAACCCCTCACCCATACACGGTTGATTGGTTACGTCTATTTAGTTTAGTAACCTTTCCATATATTTACATCTGCATATTTTTTCCTGTAGATCCAAAATGTTGCTTTTATGGTGATGTATTTTTTTTAGCTATAAACGTGATTGTGGTTATGGTTAGTATTGTTTATTTAAAATCTAGTTTTATTCCTCTTAAGTCAAATTAATAATGTGCTTCTCTCTATTTGACGTTATGGTTTTACACACACTTTTACTTATATGGGAAAACTACTTTGCTATCAGCAAATATACGTGGCAATATTTATCTAAATGATTTAATATTGTCATAGTACTCGTAGTATGGCTTTACTATGGTCACTGTATTGTTTTAATAGGTCACATTGGGACTTTAATACGGTCACATTATTTATACAAAGTACAGTTGTAATACTATGACATTGCGGCTATGAGGTCAGATTGTATTTATAATATATTCACAGTCGAGGACGCATCAGGGCCCCTAATTTTACACGTGTGGGTAGCGATTCGCTGGAGTATCTCTCCCATCTCGCACACAGTCTAGCAAAACCCCTAATTATGAAAAGTCTGCGCTGCGATAACTGACGTCACAAGATTGAGTAGCGAGCGGATTCCACTCGCCAGCCTCACACTGTGCGAGACAGGGCTGGTCTCTCGAGTAGAGCATAATAAAACAAAGTGGACGCCATCCTCTTCGTTTGCATACTTTTTAGAGTGATTTTGTGTAAATAATATAGCATTGTACAAAATAGGTTCAAGGAAGTAAAGAATATTATTGCTTTGTACACTTTATTCAATCCTTTAATAAAAATAGTTCTTTTGGGTTAAATTATAATAATATAGCTTTTAATTTTTTCAACATTGAATAACGGTCAACTTGGCTTAAGTGGTAATGTGACATACTCGTAATCAAGAGTTCACGTATTACAATCCTAGCGTCATTTTAATTAATTGTATTAGTAAGCATACCATTTGTTTTAAATATTTTCTATAGAAGTTAACAAGGTATTTGAGCCTACATAGACTACCATAATATTCTTCTTTAAAAATAATTGAACAATGTAAATTAAAAACAGTACATTAATTTTGAAATTTTGTTTACAGCTGATTATTTGAAAATTAAATTAATGGGTTTTATGACAAAAGTACACATTTAAAAATAAGGCCAAGCAAGCTAATTGTTATTAGCATATTAAAACCTTTTTTTTCGGCACATTTTATGTTTTAAAAATAGTTGCGAATTTTTTTAAAACTGATTTCAAATAATTTTTAAAAGGTGACTCTTTTATTCCGACAAAAAATTAATATTGTATAACCGATCTAGGTTAAATCTTGTGAACCTCTAAGTTTCAGACAGGTAATCTGCAAGTGAGCTAAAGTGGATATTGAATAAAATAATAATTTAGCTCCTAATTATATAAACTTAAATGCAAACTGGAACACGGTTTCCTAATAAAACCAAGCCAATTGTTTTACATGATACACTCAATACAATAATAGTATTTACTTTCATTTACGTATCTTGTATAATGGCGTTTTGTGGAATCCCATCATCGCGTCATTCCTTTGGCACGTCATTGTTTTACAGTGTAGACTATAGAGTTTGACTATAGAGCATCTTCCAAGGAAAATTTTAACTTAGCCAGATCTGTAGCATTTTCCGAGGAAAATTAGCGTTTTTATTTTACAATCAAAGTTCAAACTTAACCTACTATATAGTTTTCCACGGGAAAGCTCGATCCATCACCAGGCTAGATAATTTTCCGAAAGAGATTTACCCTAATCTGAATTTTGCTACCGATACCTACCTACCATCTGGGAATTGGCAAATATCAGCGTCTCGCTCTGACCTCATCGATTGAGCTAGAATTGCGCAGCTTGCATCCAACTGGATAGGTCTTAAGAATTTCTGGAGTTCCCTATAGAAAGGTTCAAACTGGTTTGTCGTAAGGGGTTTTTCTCATACAACTTTATTGACTAGTTTGAGCGTTTGGATGAAACAAAATAACATGGCCGAGATAAAATTTACGGTGCCTTTATAGGTACTCATATCTTTCAGGAAGAATATAATCATGCATAAGAGGTATGGTGAAGGTTTAAGGGTAAAACTTTCTGAGTTTACTCGAATGCATATATTTATACAGGCGTGATACTAATGGAAGATTCTAAATTTATATATATATATATATATGCATATGGATGTACAGACACGAAGGAGTAATAGTAATAGAGGACAGTGAAGGCACTGGGCATAACAATCAAATATATATCCGGTATCCTCAAGATATACACGATAATTCCGAGTTGTCATTATGATAAATGGTTAAAGACGTTAGCTGGTAAGTGAGGGTAAATAGTTCACTACCGTCAACAAAAAATTATGTTTGGGGAATGGGTTGAATCTGACTAGAATCCATTGATTGCTCAATTTCAAACAGTCACCATGGATGGCACTGTATATAGCCCTAAACATAGAGATGAGAATTAAGGTGATCTATCAATTTGAAAAAATGTTTATTAAACTGACGAACAATGCTGCATTTGGTCGCCTTACATCTAACAAAAGGGACTTCCACAGTTTAGAGTTTGTTAATACGTGGAAATAAAAGTTTGGGGCTTGTGAATCAATAGCCAGCCCTAACTTTAAGATACTTACAATAGTATCGGAAAACACGGTAGTCATAGAGACGCAGCCCCAAGATATTTACTTTGATCTGCTTATCCATGTGGGTTTCACCATTTTGTAAATCTAAAAGGTTGTAATGTATGGTTACCATTAACAGGTCATAGTCCTGGTTTCCCTGTGAAGTACCTTTTAATTTCAGCGCACGGATTCATTCATGTAAAAGATTATCGTTGAGGACGCGTACCAATGACTCATCCATTTAGACAATGAAGAGGTACTCGGTAGGCGCAAGGATAATACTTGAGAACGAATCATTGCCGAGATTATAAGTTTGCATTCAGAACTTTACTCTTATGTGGTTCTAGGAAAGGGTGAAACGTTAAAAATTAAAGCGGTCAAGGTTAGTTCTCTAAGAACACTTTCGCTATAAGACCATCGTGATTTCTTTACAAATGAGACAATTTTAACAAGACCAGATCATTCAATAAGAGTAGTATGATTCAGGCCATATAACCCAAAATTTAACATGGTTGCCTTATGTGCCATAGGCGATTAGAAATATATAGTACCCAGTGTGGTTAGCGCACATTACCTGGGTAACATTATTCTGTATGTGAGCAGACATCGAGTGAAGTGGGATGAGATATTATTATTATTATTAGCACCGCGTCTTAATACCCGTTCGGGTTATACGCACTTACGCTAATGTGTAATGGAAGGGTGATTGTGAGATGAAATCGAGGACCTACAGTTTAACATGGAATCCGAACCACGGTGGAGGCCTGGCATTCCTGACACTCATAAGTTGTGATTAATACACGTCTTGTCAGAGGTGAAGGAAGGGTTTGGTAATGAGATAACTTGCATCTAAAGATTATGAAGAGTTATAAAGAATATATTTATGTAAGCAATGAACATTATATTTATTTGTAATATGTGAAAGATTGTATACTTGTAGCATGGTCATATGAAGAGTTTGTATAGTGATAAAAAGAATAATCATTTATTATGGAAAGAGTTTATAATTCTTGTGATAAGTAAATATTTATATCTGTAATGATTGATGAAAAATTATTTTTATAAATATTATATTTTTAATGTAAATTATTGTTTCAATCGTTTATCTTTGATTGGTATAATAAATGAGAAAAACATTTTTATTAACCTTCCTTAAATAGATACACTACATTATCATATCATTTTAGTTTAGTATATAGCATATATAAATATATATAAACTTTGAAATTAAATATCATCAAACTTTCTAACACATCTTAAACTACTCTTTTATAATATTGATTTTGATTCATTCTAGATCTACACTCGAACAGGTTAAACATATCTACACTACAGGTACGCGAGTATAGTTAAACTTAAGGAAGATCAGAGCAGGATGGATGAGAAAGTCAATTAAATGTTACTACACCACGATTGCCCATTATAAATATGATCTATATCTCTATAGAATTTTTCAGGTTTGCACTCTGTTCAAATACTAATCCTTCATTTAATAATCACCAGGCAGACAAATGGCTCTTTTTTCTCACACCCTTCCCTTTGTTTATCTATCAAATTACATGCAGATTCACTAAGATTTAAAAGAGATAATTTATCCTTTACGAAAACAGACAGTACTGGCAGAGCGAGTAGGTGTATACACCAAGGTTGCAGTCTCATCATTGACAAGATGACCATCCCAACAGTCTTCAGCAATTGACACACCTATATAGAATGAAGATCTTCAAAAGGGTAGGAAAGGTAAAGACAAAAAGATAAGCACTCATTACTGTAGACCAATGTTTCATGATAAAACGATCTGTGTATTACTCATGCTCTACTCTCTCAAAGTCTAGGAATATAACATATCCCATTATTGTGAAGCATATCGCTAACTTTTCACAATTTAACGTGGACGTTTACTATCCTCCTCGTCGCCTGGTTATATATTGTTAGTTCCCTTCATCTTTAGGGTAGTAGTCTCCTTTCTTTTAGGTTTAGTGACGATGACTGCAGTATCCTGTTCAATTCATCCGCAGAAACACGTCAGTTGAACAAAACTTAAACTTTTTTTATTCGTTAAAAAAAGATCACTGATATGTAGCAAGTAAGGTATGACCGAACCTGTATCGTTCTTTAGATTACTTTGGATCAACTCGCAAACTAAATAGATGGACAGCCGTAATCTTCCAACTGATAAAAGTGGTTCTCGTCACTCTTATCGATGATACTTTGTGATCAATTTATCTTCCCTGCTCCTCGTAGTCTCCTTTTCCACCACTCTTCCAAGATAGTCCATGATAATGGGTAGTCAAACAATCCAGGTTCCTCTTACTCCATGATGAGAGAGTTAATCTAGAACCAAGGGAGGAATAAACAGTTGGCTTCATCGAATGGATGGAAATATAATATGGCCACCTCCTTGAAAAGGAAGACTCCTAGAATCCCTGTACGTAGATCAACATTCTGTACGCATATGAGCCACGACCAAACCGTTTATGATCAACTATTTTTGACATCACTACTGGAATGATTGTATTAATCTACACGATGGCGAATGATTAGACAATAGGCTTTAAATACCGTGGGGATATTGTCTTCCGTCTTTAAAAACGTTAAACGACATTTCAAACCTTCCTTGAGAATATCTTCCTACTGGCAGGTGTCAAAAACAACGACGTGTGCGTGTGATCTGAAATCTGTAAGAAAGAATTTGTTTCCTAGTACGAAATCTGGAAATTGAGAGATTTATAGCAAGATTAGTGTAACAGTGGGACCGGCGTGCTCTCATTGTTTACCCTAATTGCGCTCCGGGTTCTGTCTCCTTCCTTGTCTAGTAGGTATACAACTGCCTTCTCACTTGTCTGGGGTATAAGAGGGGGCACGATGGATAATAGGGCACACGTCTGGAACGGTCTGGGTCCTTTTAATTCTGTCCTAGTGTTCTATAAGTGGAGGATTCCAGACCCTTAGCTGGGACCACCCCTATATATACATGGTTATCGACAGTGTTTGTAGCGCAGGTACCATTGGTGGGTGCCGTGAGTGTATTTAATATTGACTGTAAATTGTACCGTGAACGGCCATTTTAATAAACTTTAATTCAGATATTTAACTAGTTATTCAGTATTTTTATCAACACGCTGTTTACTGGATTTGATGTAATTCTATTTTATGTGTTTTCATTTGTTTATTAATTTATAGACAATTACTAGTATTACTTAACTCAAGTGAACTGCTTAGTTATAATTGATTCAGCGTAATACTATTTATTGTGTTTTAATTTGTTTATTAACTTACTGACGTTTATTTTGACTACTTAACTTGTGGAATTGTTTAGCTGTAGATTTAATTTTGTGATTTTTTTGTGATGTTTTTAGTAATCAAAACCTCGGGTGATGTGGGAGTATTTTAATTCATTTATAACCTGCAACAAACATACTCCAATATCCCCAAAAGAGCTTGTGGTTCACACGATCATGTGTGAACGGCCCGTGAACCTCCCAGGCCATGCGCGCCCTACGTTAGACTATAATTATTTGTTTACATACACATTTTAGCTTTACTATTCCTATCAACCTCAAGATTCTTATATTTTGTTCTTTATTTCTGTTTATAAATTTTTCCTTCCCTCTTCATTTCCTCGGCTCTGATATACCCCAGGCTATAAGAATCGCACAATCAAAGAACCCGATGCACAGACCTTGCATTTCCTTCTCCCATCAGCCATAGAATCTTTTATAAATTCATCCTTCTCTTTTAAGGAGTCGTCTAAGAAGTAGAGTATAGATGCAAAGGTACCTCCAGGAAGAGACTAGCCACAAAAGAAAAAAGGTTGAAAATACCTTTTTATTATTATTATTCTGAATCAAGTTCACCTCTGAAAGCATCGATGAATTTTGGGTGACGAAAATTAACGTTGTTTGTGCGAGTTTGAATATGGAATAGATTTTTTGGGGGTAAGGGGGTGAAGTGAGGACAGAAGGGAAGAGGATGCGATTCAATGTTCGTAATAATATTATAAACTCCGTGTCACTCTTCCTAAAAATTACCATGCCAAAAGTTACAGGAAAAGAAGGGTAATTTGACTTTTCATTTAATTTCATGTTTTTTTTTTATCGTGGCTTTGATAACATCAAAGCAAGCAATTCTTTATATTTAAAATAGGAAAGTATTACAATGTAACCAAAGTGGTATCTTTATTCTGTGTTATTCATATTTTAATTTTTAATTTTAAAATATATAAACTTATTTTACATATATTTGAATACAGGTTTGTTAAATAAAATTAATAATAACAGAAGTTTTATATTAATCCCTACTTCAAACCTATTATAATTTAATTCCAAAAGAATTATGGGGAAAAAAATACGAAGGCTGGCTGGATGTATGTGCGATTTTAGTTATTTTTGTAATCTTAAATAATTACGGGAGTAGGAGCTCATAGGTTTAAATTTTGAATATATTGTTTTTCTTGAATACACGTGGCTTACACTATAAATATACCCTCAAAGATGGTTTAATGGTACAGGGAGATGGATTTGAAAAAAAATCTTATAGTTAAAACTAGTAAGTTGGGAGTTTAAACCCAATTTAAAAGCCATGGAAACCATTACCACATACAATATCTAAGATTTCCCTTAATATGTTACTTAACTATGACAATAACAACAACGTTTATAGTTAACGCGTTGTACCTAGTGTTAAACAAACTAAAATATTGTTTTAAGTTATCAATAATTAGATGATTTATTTTCTTAAATGTCGACATTTGTAAATTATAGGTTTTTATTAATATTGCACGATCTAAAATTAAATGATATAATTTATTTAAAATAGTCCCAAGTAAATACAAACTTCTTTATTTTATCTATTTAAAATTACTAATCAATCAACTTGAGCTGTATAAACAGCTGGAATCAACCTAATAACTCATTAATAGTATTTTATCTAACTGTGTTTTATTAATTTACTATATATTTACATGACTTACGAGATAGGCAAGAAACTTTACATATAACTTAAAAAAACTTCATACTTATCATTCCCACAAACTTTCTCGACACTTTCCAATCCTTTCATACTACCTTCGCTTAAACAACATCCATACAACGAATCATACATGATATTTTAATCTCAAAACTTTGAATGTATCTCTTTTTCACAAATCCTCCAACAACATTTAGTCACATATTACAGAACTTAAACCATTCCTTTTGATACAAACACTCTACCTTCATATATTTTCTTCCCACTTGATCCACACTCATCCTCTCAACATACCCAAACCAACGTAACACGCTTCTTTCCTATTGTCCTATAGGATTACCTTTCAAACCACTCTCCTTAAGCACCTATTAATTACCGACTGTCCATACGCATTTTTCCACGTATACTTCCTCGAGATATCTCTTTCCAACTGGTTTCACCTTGCTCGTGTGTTACTCCTGACAAAACCCTACTTTACATACATAAACCTATGTTGGCGTTAGCAGACTTTTATATACTGCAATTTTTGCATCTTTCGATACTACTTCATTCTTTGCAAAAAATCATATTTTCTAAACCATGGGCTCAATTGATCTATCTCAGAGTCCCGAGGAAACACACAATATATTATGCCATACAAATGGTTAGATCAGATATTATTTCTCTCTATACTGGTCAATATTGAACCTCCCTCTTATATTTTAGATAATTTCGAAGGGAATTTTCTCTCAATTCGCATTATTAAATATGTTATATCACATTTGTCCAATGTTTAAAGTAAAAGCCTTGTATAAAATTTTAACTTTTTTTCAGGCTACATAGATAATGTTTTAATAAATTATTTTATTATTTTATTATAGTTATTGAAAGTGACAATCTCATAACCAAATTTTAATGCGTGAAAGTAGATCTAATAAATCTTATAGCTGTCAGATAATTATTTATTGGACTGTTAAGCCTGGTTCTACTTTAGTAGTGTCAAAAATATACCAAGTAACTTATTTTATTAACTTTTTTCATGTTTATATCCTAATGAAAATCCCATTAAAGTATACAGCTAATAAAATAAACATTATCTTTTTTTTAAGGTTCTATGGTATCGAGACACACTACGCTTGGATCCCACTGAAAGACGTATTATGGAAGTCCGTGGCAGTAGAAGGACTCTCATCATTCGTAAAGTCCAATATTCGGACTTTGGCAATTACAGTTGTGTAGCGGACAACGTGCTCGGCAAGACCAGGCAGTATCTTGAGCTCTCTGGTGAGTTTTACAAACAACTGCACGTAGAAATATACTGGGTATTGGGATTTTATCATTTTAATAATGTATGCAGATTAGCGGTGATATAAGCACCCATTGAGGCAATAGATGTATATAAAACTCAAAAGATTAAGAGAAACTCTAGAATAAAAGCGAAGATAAGCAATACACGAATTCTAATATATTTCATTTCAGAAAGTTTGGAGTTATATAAATTGTTTTTGTTTATATGAATCATTCCATCGATAGCTTGTCTAATCCAGGATTTGCTAAACATTTCTACAAACTCTATCCATAATATACGTTTGATACGTATCCATGTACTATTTGTAGATTTAGGTTAAATCCCACTTTTGCCCCTTTAATCGGTAATAAACTATGTCTACGTTATCTGATAGCACGTGATCTTAATAAAAAAAATCACATTTGTAGCCGACGATTTCCGTACGTCCAACATAGACTCTGCCTTAAAATATGAGGGAAGAATGACCCTGGGCACGGGATTAATCTTGGATAGCTCAGTGGTCAGAACATTGGCGTACTAAGCTAAAGATCTCGGGTTCGATTCCCGTGTCATTCATATTTCATTTTTCAATTTTCAGAAAATATAACAATTTTGCTTAAAATGTATATCTGGGGAGTGTTTTATATGAACATGACAAAGCTGTATACTCATTATTTTGATGGTGATCGGGGTTAGGGGGGTGGGAGAGACTAATTTATGGAATGCTTATTTANTACCTTTATTTGTCTAGAATTCATCAATTTACGGGTGGTTTACTTACAACAAATTATAGAAAATTTTGAATGTATTGTATATTGACCTTGAATATTGAATTCAAAATAAGAAATTGTAAAATTTTGTGACAAATAATATTTTTTATCTTTACGAATAAGTAATTTTAGAGTAGGCTACAAATAAATTTTTTTTAAATTTTTTTAAATATAATTCAACAGTTTGGTTTTAAATGTATATATAAAGAGTGATAAATGTGATGTAAAAGATAATGTCTGTTTTTATGAGTAAAGCCTAAATAAGAGCATTTTATTTCAAAACAATTTTTGAAATTATCTTTGAAGCTATAATACACGATATGTGAAAGTTTTTGCAATTGTGTCTTACCATTTACTCTTGTGCGTGACTTTCACCAAACTCTAAATCAGATAAATAAAGTTCATTCACCATAGGAATTGACTTCTGAAAGGCCTTTTTCCCTACCATAAATCTACTATATAGTTGGATCTTGGTAGGAAAAAAGACCTTTCAGAGAGTAATTCCTACCGTGAATGGAATATATTTACTAATTCTTTTAATATTCGAACGCCTTGATGAATTTCTGTATTTATTTAGTAAATTTTCCCTACTCGATTTGATATATATTTATTTAGGATCTGCGAGTACCTTACCTAAAGCAACAAACATTAAAATGAGTTATCAATAATACAATTTATTTTTATTTGTTTATTTAGTTAATTTATGTATTGTGTATCAATCAGTTTTCATTTAAATATTGGTTTGATTTTTGTATTTATGTATTGTTTAATATTATTCTTTCAAACGTATATCTGTGTTGAGATTCTTCTGTATTTTAGTAAGTTTTTATTTTTGACCAACTAATCTTATTGCCCACCAAGGATATGTGCATATTTGAAAATCCATGTTATAACAATAAACAGTAAAGTACTTTACTAAGAACACACATTAAAATGTATTTCAAAACACGCAACAAGAGTCACTTACCAAACAATAAAAAACGCAGACATATATTGCTTAACAAATGCAAATATCTCAACCAAACAAATATTTTGTAAATCTTTAAAACACTTTCTATTTATATTCCTTTTAGGTCTCTAACGTGGTATATTTCTCAAAGAAACGTTAGTTTTAATAGAATAATGGTATCTTTTCGCAAAAATTAAATTATTCTTTGTAACAGGAACAATCAGGTTTTCATCTTTTGTGTAACGTTTCATATTTTCGTATTATTCGCTATTATTACGAGTCTACTATTTTTTTGTTTTTCTTGTGAATTGTTAAGATACAAAAAAAAATTAAATTTGATTACAGTATTAGTGAAACGAATAACAAGTAAATATTTATTGACAAAAGAAATTCATTAATATTTACTGTGATACACTTTAGGTTTGGTCAAAAAAAAAAGGGATGAAGAAAGAAAAGAAAGCGAAGAAGAAAATAGAAATAAAGGAAATGTTTTTACTTGTAAATTGATTTCCATTTTGATGGCGCAAAGTATAAACAAGGATTCAATTTATATTTCGAGTAACTTTTCCATTGAAGCGAGAACGTCAGGTCTGTGGTAGTGGTAACAGTGGTGGTGTAAAGTGAGTGTTCGTGAAGGGGGTGCTCTAGGGTGGAGTGGGGTTGGTGGGG
>CABFOV010001288.1:41812-53642 GCA_902141375.1 Timema poppense
GGGGGGGGGGGGGGGGGGAAGAGTTTGAAGGGAGAAATGATAATTAGATCACAACCACTGGAGTTTATTTCTTTTTCGTCATATTTTACATTCATTAGTTTTTCACTTTTCTCTTTTTGTATCATCTTCCTTTTTATGCATATTTTTTCACCGCTTATCTTCTTCTGAGAGAAATACTGGAGACTTTAAAATGAGTGATCACATGTAATATACTAAAGGGGTTGATGCAGATTACCCACAGTTCCACCAAATTGAAAGAAAAGGGGTGAATTACTTCATCTCTAAGCCTTATCAATGTTTACACAGGCCATACGGTTTTAATAAGATTGCTTAATTTGCTCTTAGATTAAAGGCCTGTTTCTCTTTTAATATTCTACATAAAAAAATACTTTTTTCCCTATTCGAAGCAAATATTTACAGCCGGTTTGCTTCCAAGTCCATTCAATTAAAAAAATAAGTAACACTCAAAAGAATAAAAAGCAAATAAAAAAGTAGATCAAGAATACATTTCATATAGATTGGCTCAATTTAGAAAGTATCCTGTGTTTATACAGAACAGCTTGAACATAAAGACTAAATTTGTTTTATTCATCAAATTAGATTGCTTACAAAAGAGGTTATTAATTAACGATTTAAATTATTATAATGTGTAAATAATTATAGTCCGTGTTAGGCTTATGTTAACCCGGTAAAAGTATTAAATATATTTACTGCTTACTTAACCATGTAAATACATTTTATAAAAATATATTATCTATATTAACAAAAGTATAATAGTGTACGTATGTTTGTATAATTGTATTACCATCAAGAGAATATTTACTTTTTTTCAACTATCTATAATGTCAAAAATTGGGTGTAATTATAGAGGAACCACACTAGAGGTGCGATACTTTTTAAAACTTGTTAAACGATTAAAGTAGAATTTAAAAAAATTAAAAACTGAACTTATTCAATCATTTTAATTCATCGACATGTAATTTATATTTCAAAAACAAGATAAACATAGAATATATTCCAATCTCAAACCAAAGATAAACTGCAAATTTTAATAAAGTGACCTGTGTCTGTAGTTTGGTTGATTTGTGTCCATATTATATAGCAAAAAAGGGTTTATTTGGTAGATAAAATTTGTACAGGAACTATTACATAGCCTAGATAATTATGTACCTCTACGAATCGATTATCATTCTAACACTGCATAGTAAAAAATGTCAAAATTATATAATCGGTGTAGACTCAGTTGGAATGAGCGGGGAAAAAAACAACTAACCAGTAAAAATTTAAACATGTTGACACCCACAGGAATGCAGCTACACACATTTAACTTAACAATGGGAAGTATAATATATCATGCTCCACAGGAATTTAAATACTAAACAGGGACTATTCAATGGGACGTACCTAGCAGTAACCTAATGGAAGGTGTGTTTTATAACAAATATCATATTTGGTCCCTGTAAACACTGAAACCCCTTTAATTTTGATACGGGGGCAGTTTCCAGTTACACTAGCGTTCTAAATGACTATTTATAAGAACAAAGGTCAAACCTTGATTGGGGTTGGTATCTTGGCTGCCCAAGCCAGTTTTCAGCTATGATCAATTTTATGTGCTCATGACAGATATTAAACAACTGTTGATATCACCATGTGAAGAAAATTAAATAATGTATGTACTAAAGAAAATGTTTATTTAATTGGTAAAAAAACAGTTTTTCTATAAAAAAATTGCAAAATCACTGGCCTTTTCTCTCTTCCCATTGCATTACACATTAATATATCAATAATTTGGTTAACTTAACAGACGGACGGATATACACTAATTTATGAATGATTAATGTAATCAATATGAAATTGAGATTTTGCATTGTGTGTTGCATAACGTATCATAGGTTGATAGTTTGTAATTAATTAATCTATAGGAAAATTAAGACTTTTCTTTAACTATAAAAGTGACAAGTTTTATTTAAAATGATAGTATTATAGTTTACATTTTGTTTTGTAGACGATATTATCATTTACATTATGTTTTGTAGACGATATTGTAATTAGCATTTTGTTTTGTAGACGATGTTATAATTTACATTATGTTTTGTAGACGGTATTATAATTTATATTTTGTTTTGTTGACGATATTATAATTTACATTTAGTTTTTTAGACAATATTATAATTTACATTTTGTTTTGTAAAGAAAATATATCCATACTATGAAAACCCATTGTGTCGTCAAGTAATCAAATAGGAAATATAAGAGTGATTTTAAAATTTTCAATTTCCTGTTATGTAAAAATATTATCTTAGTTTATATTCATCGGTAAATTACGTGTGTGTTTGTATTGGCATGCTAACCAAACTTTCCAAAATTATCTCGGTCTAGCGATGCTATCACACCACAAAACTGTTTTTCAGTTAGTTCGGTTTCTCTTCCAAGTCTGCCGCCGCTTAGAGAGGGAGGGAGTAGCAGAGGGAGAAGGGGAAAATATCGATTCTTAGTTTTGATTTATTGCGTAATTAATTAGCAAAAAGTCCTCCAGCCAAACAAGAACACAATGGCTTCTTAATGAGGTCGGTCCTTCTCTTTTGATTGTATTGAGTTAAAAGGGCTTTGTTTTGTAGGCCTGGTTCGATCGGTATCATCTAAACCTGGTTGAAACAAGTACAGGGTGATCGGGAGTTACGTTCATTAATGACTTGTATCAGTTAGAAGATAGAGGTGAAGTTGTGAGTTTTTAAAACTCAATATATTTTTCACTTGATATCTGGTCTATTTCTGATAAGATAATTGTAAAATTTAAAGATTAAAGATTAAAAATGTAAAATTTTCAAAGTTTTTAATTTTTTTTAGTGGAAAATAAATCGACTATGCGCTAAAGATATACCCAGTTATAAAGTTTAAAATGGTTTTTTCTTTAATTTTTTTCTACATCTTATTTCACCTTCTACAGAAGGGGTCAAAAACTTTATATTATGTTCCAGCTTAAGAGTATTTTCCCAGGAAATATTATAATAACTAGTTTTGTGGCCATAAAGGACGTTATCATATTTCAGCTTAATCTCTTTCCTTGCATTAATTAATCTATTAATGTTTTCTGGCTAGCCCTCCAATATTCATTCTAACGTTATAGTTTTGAGAATATATATATATTTTTTTTTTCAGGAAAGCCAAATAGAGCAGTTTTCCATAGCCATACCATGGGTCGCTACAGAGATGCTTACAACATATCATGGTCAGTCAACAGCTACACGCCCATTGAAGAATTCAAGTTGTTCTTCAGGAAACTACCAGTTAACCCCCCTCAGACCTCACTCGGACACAATCAGCCACATAATCAGTACAACAAGCGACCTACCAGAAGGGTAAGTAGGATCAAAATTATTATTATTATGTTTCTACTCTTTTGTTATTTATTGTTTGGATGCTTACCATACATAGATGAGTTTTCTTTTGTATCAAATTCCAGCTTACAGTTCCAATTCCTATAAATATATTAATTTTCTTTGTTCTAGTATTATTTATTAAAAATATTGGCATTGTATTTATTATATTTTATTTTTTTATGAATCAGAGTAAAAGCTTAGAAAAAATAATATTTTCTCTAACTACACGTTTAAGTTTTAATCAACACGTACACTCGGCCTACCTTGATTAATCATACCACGACCCTATCTTATAAGCTGCACACACTGGCTTGCAAGCAGATTTTGTTCGTGTGGCAATGGTTAAAGGGGTTGACAAGACTATTGTATTATTTTACAAAGTCATACTTATTACAGAATTTTAATTTGATTTATTAAAAATCGGCACTCCAGAAAAACTTAAAAAAAAGTACATTTTTTCAAGCAAATAATTACCTTCAAATAAACACGCATACATACATACATACATGCATGATCAAAAAATAAAATAAAATGGTATATTTTTTAAGTACTGTCACTACGATTAAATATTATCACATAAAAACAGGAGTGCATCTATACAAATATACATTAAGAGTGTTCCAATATCTCTTTAATCTTCACATCTTATTTTAATTTAAGCTATCTCTCTTTATTTTAATATTTCAATTACGTTTCACAAAACACACAACATTTTTTAGACTAAAAATGTAAGCTTTTTATTTAAACGAGACTACTATATATACATATAAAATTCTACCATATAAAATAAAAGCTAGATTAAAGTTAAATTATAATTCATGTATTATGCATAGCACTCTTAACTTTTGCTACCACCTTCCCCCTCAAACAAACGAGTAGAACACATTGCGCTGTTTGCTTTGTAAATTATAGTTTTGCGTCCGTATGTGTGTTTGTGCGTGTGTTTGCATATATATTATGCATATGGTCTACTAAGGATATAATGTATGGTTTATCAAACCTTTCATGGCAAGATAAGTCCTCAACTCATGTGATAACTTTAGCTCAACTCTGACGTGAGCAAAGCTGTAATTAGAAAACAAATCAAAACACACACACACACAAATGTGTCCGATGATATCTACACCACCAAAAAACATGCATTTAAATCATAAGCCTTTGTTATTTAAGATGGCATAGAAGGACTTATGATTAAAACCTTTAATAACATGGGTAGACTTTTAAGATCTAAATTCAACAAACAATGACTAATTATATTCATAGGTAATTACTTGATTAGGTGGCCCTATGGTCTAAGACGTCACTCTCACAACATAAGACTGCCGATGACAGTGATATCGGGTTTAAAATCCTTGGTGTAATAAGGGTGGTTTTTCCTGAGTGATTTTACACTACCACTAAGCAAATGTGTTAACACTTTCTCCTAATTAAACCACTATCCCTAACTCAATAGATTAATTAGTACCTATGCTTATAACATGAACACGTGCTTAAAAGGAGGTAACTAATGTGGTTTCTTGTGGCAAACAGTTTCATAGTATTTAGTTTATTTCCTCTAAAAATTTGTTTAATATGAATAGAGAAAAAATTAAAAATGGATACCAACGTGGTTATTAAATTAATAAAATAATAAATAGATCATACATTTTTGATAAGTATAAGATATTAGAGTATCTAACCAAGATTACATGTCCGATTGATGACTGTGCAAAAATCTTTTGTAATGCCTCAATGACTAGCGAACACTGTACTACAACCATAGTTATTTTCCTTACTATATTTTTAAGAGAAAGGATTAGTCAAAGTGAGATTTTTTTTTTGTATAGCTATTAAATTATACAATTTATTCATTTCAGTACTCATATAAAACCTGGAAATCAAAATTGTAAGAGAGCTGAGCCTCTTTATATTAATTTTATAAGCTTTGCTTACCATATATCCAAATATTGTCTGTTCGAGATCTACATTAGTTTCTAAGCTGTATTCTGATATAATTTATAAATTCCCGTTAAATATCCATAGTAATACCGAATAAAAAAGTAACGAGCTAGCTAATTTACAGGTAATAAAACAGTTAAATTTAATTTAAAATAATATAATTAAGGTCCTCAAAGAATTATTATTATTATTATTATTATTATTTAGCACCGCGTCTTACTACCCGTTCGGGCTATACGCTTTAAGTACTAATTACGCTAATGGATTAGGAATTGGAAGGGTTGGATTAGAGGAAGTGAACCCGCATCTGCGCGGAAGGAGAGTAGAAAGCCATTTAGGAAAAACCACCCCCAGTTCACCAGACCGAGATTTGAACCTCGACCTCCCCGTCCTCAGCAGTCGAGCTCAACACGACTAGGGCGTTAGCCAACTACGCCACCGAGGCGGGTGTCCTCAAAGAGAAATCAATCAGACATTACACTAGAGATAAAAATTTTCCGCGGTGGCTTTAAATTGTGGAAGTGGCACCTAGACCCTAGTGTACTTCAAAATATAGCGAGCTAAGAGACGAGTAGTTTATAGAAAGGGAGGGGTAGCTAGGAAGCACAGTGGATAGAATTTGGCCAACCTTAACATTATTTTAGTTAACTTATTGTTGATAAGAAATTGAAGTATGACTTAATAGACATAATGGGTGTACAAAGGCTCACAATATTTAAAAGTTTTTTTTAGCACTGCGTCTTACTACCCGTTCTGGCTACACGCCGATGTAATAATTACGCTAATGTATTAGGAATAAGGAAGGTTGTATTTACATGAATAACACCCGCATGTGTGTGGAGTGTGAGTGGAAAACTATTTAGAGAAAACCTCCCTCAGTGCCCCCGAATCGAACACCAATCTTTCTGCCATTGGCAGTCTAGTCTATTGTGATAGTAGCACGTTGGACCTTGCGGCCACCAAAGCAGGTGTTTCTTACCACCACCACCGCCACCACCAATTATTATTTTATTGTTATTATCATACATTTAATCAGTTGAAATTAATCAACAGGAAATAATAATTTCAAGTTTTCCGAAAACAAAATTGGGGAAAATTTTCCGTCTCACATCTCTACATTAAATTATTAGAAGACTCTCCCTCTAACCAAGTGAGCTAAAGCATCTGACAAAGGAAAGAATTTTCTAACATTAGGAAATCATTATCACCATCTGCGTATAGTTATAAAAAATGTCAGCTTACTTATGGACTAAAAACCCCGTTTTATTTATGCTGTAGTCTTAAGTTAATATTAAGTTATTCCAGTATATTAAATTAATAATTTAATGATTGGCAAAATATTTAATCTGTGCAAGCAGTCATGACTTCTTGATTACCTTAGTTACAACATTAAGTTATGCTAAACTACTTGGCTATTATAAAAATAATCTGGCTGCCTACATTATTTTAACAACTTGATAAATAAACACTGATAAAGATTTTAAATGTATAAAACTACGGCAATATAATCAAAACTCATATCATATGAAAAATAGCAACAATAATAATACATGTCTATGATTGTAGCAGATTATTTAATGGTTTTTCCTTATTAATTAATTTTACGTTTATCTTTTTATAAAAAAAATAATCGTAATAAAATAACAAACGTTTGCGTGTTTACTTTATTAAAATACAAAATAACATTATTCTTTTCCACTTGACATGCCCCCCCCCCACCCCCTTTCCCCTTTTTACTCCCATATAGCCCCTACTCATACAAAACATTTGCAATTTCGTTCCCGCACGGGTTTACAACGCTGTCACGTTGAAGTTGCATGACGCTACACTATTGTTTTAGTTTAGGCTTCACCGTTATCTCGCCGCCACGCGGAGCCACCTCCGAGCCCACCACTGTTGTTTTTGGGTAGTCTATGGGGGAGAGGGGCAGGATGGGGGTCCTAGAGGAATGGGAAGATGAGGTAGCAGGGCGCTCACATCGTTATTTTGCATGATAAACTACAGTTAAGATTAACTACGTTTAACTCAACTCGAGTGAAATGAATGGCTTTATATTATCAGTTGAGTTAGGTTGCACGTGAGCTCCCCGAGAAATAGATAAGGGGTGGGAGAGTTTCGTTGCTTTTAGAACCAATGTGGGATGCACTGAAGAATGCAGGCAGGGAGGTATTTTTTATTTTATTTTCAGCATACATTTATGTTACTTATGTCATTAAATGCCTCGACTTTAAATTTGAGATATTTAAAATAGATTTTTTTTTTTTTAACTATATGAAAGACCATATCTCCTAAACCTAAATTTATTTAAGAAAAAAAGTGTTGCTTTAAAGCTTAAAAGCAAATAAAATAATGTTCATTTCTCCAAAAATATTATTTTTTGACATTGTTAAAACTATTTTCAGTAGATTTTTCACTACACAGCCCTTCAAAGATAAATAAAACATGTTTTTCGTGCATATTACGCATTAGAATTAACAACATGTTAAAATTAGTGATATTGTTATTTTACAAACACTATCTTGAGTCCAAAATAAATGTTCCTTCGTTATCGGTACAGTACCATTTTGATTTATAGGGATCTCTGACAGTTGTGAAAGTCTAACAATTTCCATTGATGTAATTAAAGTCATGTAATATGTAGGCAGTCAATTCCTATAGATTTTATGAATACCTCTTTAAATAATAAAAAAACACAGCGAAAAGAAGTGTCAACTTTACTACTTAACTTACAAAATCTTAATATAGACTACTTACGTAAATGACTAATTCATTAAATTGTAACTTTCATCAATTTTCCCTTAGAAAACTAGGTTCTTTGTACACTTTCTAAAAAATAATTTTATAAATAATTTTTTATTTTATCTTTAAAATATTTATTTTATCAATAAAATATTTATTTTATCAATAAAATATATATTTTATCAATAGAATATGTATTTTATCAATAGAATATGTATTTTATTATTGGAATTTACTCATATATAAATGAAAAACTACCGTTTTTGACCTACTAGTAGCCCCAGCTGGTACTATCAACTCTTACCACAGATACAATTGGAGCCACCGGCTGCAAAACAAAGAAACAAAAAAGGAACCGAGTGGTATGGCCCTTCCACAAAGCAAAGTGCAGGAATTACTTGGAAAGGGCGTAGTGTGAGACACATGACAATTTTTCAGAATACCTCTTCCACGGTTACAACCAATCCAACCCGGACATTATTAGGACTTCGGCTAATATGAAAAACCTTACTTATTACTCAACTTACATTTAGAAACCCCAGTAAATATTAATTCTGATATTTTAGTTTATAAATTCACCGACAGTCAACAGGGTAACTATATTTACAATTGTTTTTTCCGCTTATATAATATTAGGAGGAGAATTGGCTTATCCTGGTAAAGATTCCTATACGGACAATTTTAAAATTAAATAATTTGGTAACAAATTAAATTAAATATTCCTTAAAGTATAATATATTATATTTTATCGTAAACTAAAATTATTGATATTGAAAGTTGTATTTATATATTTCAACCATATAACATCTCTTACATATTTTAACAAATAGACATTCATTATTGAAACGTAAGTGGTTTATAATGGGTTTAATTAGAGACAGAAAAAACATTAATTCTAATGTTCTTACAAATTTTACTTTGACGTTGTGTTTTCTTTAAAAAAATAATTATTAAATGTATAAGTTTTATATTGTATTAGTCATAACCATAATATATATAGCATATAGTGTCTGTTTCTACTTTTAGTGCTAAGATATTATAAAGGCGGTATGTGTTTTGGAAATAGGCAAATGATAAAAAAAAAATCTCATTAACAACTCATTAATTATAGTATTTCATATGCTATGTTAAGTTAATTATTATATTTTAAGCTAAGCGAATAATTTTCCTAATTAGTGTACGAAATTGCTGAGTACTATTTCTGAAACCCGTGTTAATGAGAAAATAATTAAAGCTAAGTTCCTTATTAAGTTAAAAATATTTCCAGAGAATAAATAAGCAAAACTTTGTGGACATTTTAATCAGCACCCTTAATGCCTAGAGGCTACTTTAACTTCGGCTTGGATTAGCAGAAACGAAGGTTGTTATAAAATCCCTTGCATTGGTATCCACATAGTTTAGGGTAACGTATTACCCAAGAAGGAGAAATTTAAAGATATGAGCAACCTTGTGTACAAAAACTGTGTTCTAATAAGATTACTTTAATCTACTACGAATTAAAAAATTTCATTCATCTTAATAAACATATGAATTGGATTTATATGGTTGGATGGATAATTATATGTAAATGCTATTCGAAGAGCACTTAGGCTTATAAATTATTTAGAATAAATACAGTTACTAATAATATAAATATTAAAAAGAACATCTAATTGGGAAACCAGTTGTAGGAACTTCAAAAATTGTTAATACATTTTTGCTGAGTGTCACTAGTTTTTAAATATGTCTACCATTCAAAATATAGATGGTATCTTGAAACCTATGCAAGTCTATTCAAAAGTGTTTTTTATTTTCTAGGTAGCATCCTTCCTAAAGACCAAATTCCGTCATAATGATCTCTTTAGTCATTTTTAAAATGTTTATGGATTGATTGCTTGACAACCATTACCGACACTAAAGATTACTAAAGAATTAAGTATGAATAATATCAAATAATAATTTATATACTTGCTACCAGCAATGTTAGACTGGGTCACATGTAACCAGAAAATACGTGCTGGAATCTCTTTTGAATGTTTTAAAGGTGGTTTTTCTTAAGTTGTATACCACTCTATCTTCACGCGGATGGGGTGAATTGTAGCTATATTCTACACTTCTCCCCCTACAATAGTATTATTATTATTAGTATTATTATTATTATTAGCACCGCGTCTTACTACCCGTTCGGGTTATACGCACTTACGCTAATGTGTAATGGAAGGGTGATTTTGAGATGAAATGGAGGACCTACAGTTTAACGTGGAATCTGAACCACGGTGGAGGCCTGGCATTCCCCACATTCACAAGATGTATTGACAGAGGTGAAGGAAGGGTTTGACAATCAGATAAATCTGTGCCGGGACCGAGGATTGAACCCCGGCCGCCAGCACAGATGTCTGACACCTTACCCTTAGACCGCCAGATCACCTACAATATATATTATTATTATCACAGAATCTTACTAGTGGTTCAGGTTATACTCTTATGCACTAGTTACTAAAATGTGTTAAGGATGGGGAAGGTTCAATTTAGAGGAAATGTACCCTTATTTGCGTGTAGGACGAGAGTCACCCATCGAGGAAAAACCATCCTCAGTACACCTTAACGGGATTGCAATCCCTATTTTCCTGTCATCGAGATTCAAGTGTATTGTGATAGGGACGCCTTTGACCAATGCAGCCAGATTCAGATATCACGCTAGCTAAAAACTCCAAGTCATTACCTTTGATTCTTTCATACCAAAACGTCAAGTATTAAAAAATATATTGAAATAATGATAGTTTAACAGCTTGGAACAAGATATTAGGGTAGATTAGTAAAAACAATTTTTACTTAAGAAAAAAATTTAAACGTTAGCCCATAACTTTTGACAGTGATCCCCGGAGACTTACCTAAGCCGAGAACAACCATATATTTATACTACAATCTCTTAATTGAGTTATACCAAACCTACTTACTCTATGGCATTAGGAACTCTAAAAATCACTTACAATATTACGCCACCTATCCCTACTTTGAGATAGTGGCATATTGATGTGGACTGGAAAGAACTGTTTTTCACGTCTTTTTTAAATGTTAATCTATCGGCGTAGCATCTGTACAAATAAACCATACCTATCTCATTGCCACACCTTAAGCTTACCTAACCTATTAAATTTACATGGCATAGCTAGGATATAGGTATATCCAGGGGATGGGTATGGTATATCAAGAGGAGGGTATGGTATATTTCTCCCACTGTGGGTATTCCCAATGGTCTCTTACCATTGGGATTGCCGGTCATAACCATGGACACGGCTATTTATAGATTATCCCACTCAATACTACATGTCATGCCCATCGTAGCCTACGAGCTCTGATTAGCCTAACAAAATCTTGGGATGAGTACAGTATGTATCACATAAATTATGTTATATTCTCCAATCCCCCATGTCCTCATCCTTTTTTGCATCAAATATCTTCCTATACAATATAATAAACCTGTTTTCGAGCACCCAAAACTTAGTTTCGTCATGTAAGTAAAGAAATCAAGTTTCACACCCATAAAGAACAACCGGTAGAATTATTGTTTCATATATTCTCAGTTTTACATTCCTTGAAAGCGGGCTAGCTGTCAACAGCTTACTGATCAAGTAGTATCATGCATTTGAAGACCGTATTAGTTTCCTAATTTCCACTTTAAATTATTTATTGTTGGTCAAAATATCTGTTCATTAATATTTTCTATTTTAAATTAAAAGCATCTACATCGATTATTATATCAACAAAGTCATTTTTTTTTTTTTTTAAGATTA
>CABFOV010001288.1:64171-85152 GCA_902141375.1 Timema poppense
CCCCAAAAAAAAGCTGCCAGATTATCAAAGTGTACTAATTCCTCATTTCCTCAAATACATGCCCATTATTGAATTGTTTTTATTTTCATTTGTTAACTCTTTCATAACCCTCTGTACAGAACCAGAAGTCAGAGATTTGGGCATGACAGCCTACAGCAGCGCAGGATCAGGAAACATGGCCGCAACAGTGACTCTCCTGTTGGTCACACTAATGGCATACACGTGGTCATAGACTATCAGGTGAGTACCAGTATTGAACCGGAGGTTACAGTAGAACTCTGGTTATAAAACACTCTTAAGCTTGTGTCGCACTAGGTGACTTGGCTCACCGCAACTGTAGTAACCACCACTACACCCAATATAATCGATGATGGAACTGTATGTTCTATGGAAGAAAGCTTTATCCTTACAATATCTCACTTTACTGTTGCCAAATCTCTTCGCTCTCAGTTATGTATAAAGGTGGTGTGCTTTAGTAAGGAGCTACTGGTAACATCGACGAAGCAACGCTGCGAAACTTATCTTGTTTTGAAGGGATATTGACCCCACAAACGATAGAATGACAACGCTGTTTCCCATTTAGTAATAATGCAGTCAGCTACCTCAGAGATGATACCCAGCTGTAGTCATCCAAGTTTTACAGGGTAGTCCACCACTCGCATGTCCAACTAGTGAGTTATAACCATGGTTATTCTTATTGAATATGTTCTTTACACTCGCCGGTAGCGCCCTACTACACGTGACCTAGTCACTGGTACTAATATCTTGGGAGTAGTCTCAGGTGATAGTACTAGAAATATTGGTGCCCCCTCACCCTCCTGCCCCTTTGGGGCAAGTACCTGTGCCACATTTGATTATATGCCTGTTTCAGATAAATTACAAAACTTTTGTAGTAAAAATATTTATATCATTATTGTTACTTGAAATATATCATCTTTGCCAATTTTATTAAAGAGTAACAAAATGTTAAATTATTTCATAGAATATTGCTCATTTAAGATTTTTTAAATAAAAAATTACATTAATACAGGTTATCCTATTCAATAAAGGCTGTAAAAGAAAGAAAAAATATCTGTCAATAGTTCAATTGAAAAAAGTTATACATAATTAATTGATACCTCAATAATTACTTGTGCAGCTGAAAATAAATGTTACAGAACTTCGCACGGACTTTCTCGCTCTATTGTTTAAAAATTGAGATATTTACTCAAAACTCGTAATATATGTGAAATAAAATAATATTCACTAACAAAACCAAGCATAAATAGCACTATAGTTATGTAAAACATTTTTTGAGTTCCGGTTTTAAATTCTATAATCCCATTTTTTTTTTAGTATTAATGTCATTTGTATGTTTGGACCGATAAAAAAAAGTGCACTATTAGGTCCACAAGGGTCAACACTTCGTATCAAAATTTCAACTTCCGGTTAAAATTTTCGACATTTTATTAGGTGTTGTACATCTTCATGTCATCACATTGCTAATAAATTCCTCATTTATAAATTTCTACCAATAAAAAATGTAAGTACTGACTATTAAGTCTAAAATTGACAAAGGAGAAATGTTTGTACAGCAATAATCTAGGTTTAAAGAAAAATAACTTTTTACATACTTATATTTAATTACTCTATGTCAATGGAGAATTATTGCGTTAAAACTTTAGTATCTCCTTACAACTAAAGCTTACAAAATAGTATACATATATTTGCCAATTTATCAGAAATTGTTAGTTTAGTAAAAAATATATTTCATCATTTTTTTTATTTTTAATAGTACTACAATTTTGCAATTATAAGTTATTTATTATCTCAAATAGTTGCGAAGATACGGAAATTTCCGCTCCAGTATAGTACCATAAAATTCAGTTTTATGGTTAAATGAAAATATCCAATTTATTTATAATCTAAATCAACAACTTGATACGAATTTTAATCAAAATCATCAGGGCTAGTTTTGAGAAAATGGATTTTTTTCACTTTTCGCTTTTTATTAAATTACTCTTAATTGTGGGGTTAAAATGACACAAACAGACGGCATTGCAAAGACTACATTTTAGGGTTCTGGCGGGGGAGAAGGGGGGGTGTGGGTCATGAGACGTAGACATCCTTAGGATATTTCAGGATTAGATTTTATTTTTATGGTCGCAATACTTTTTCTTGTGTGTTCAAAAAGTTTAAAACATATATTAATGTTTACTTATAGCTTTAATGTTGTTGGTTTCATAAAATTCTACGTCGACTAGAATATTTGTATTATAAATAGATCTAGATATTTGTAACAAAAAGTAATTTAATATCTCAAATAGTTTCAGAGATATGATATAAAATGAGAATTTATGCATCAGACCTGAGGTCTTAAAGTTATTTTGCCGAAATATTTAGAATATCCAGATTTTGATGAAGCTTGACATTTCATGACCCCCCCGAATCCGAAAAATTAGTTTTTGAATTTCCGTCTGTCTGTCTGTCCCTTCGACTAGAGCCTAAACTATTTTACTGACCTACCTAAAACTTAGTATCTGGGGTTTTCATAGAGTTGCCCCCACGCATTTTTGGAATTGAATATTTAAATCTAAAATATAAGGTAGTTTATTGAAGGGCAAAAGGAGGAAAAAAGTTATTTTCTTAAAATTAGCTGCAACAATTTTCGTTAAATTTAATTTCAAAATATTTATAAATTGTCTAAGCAAAATGGATATTATAAATATTTCGGCAAAATTACTTTAAAACCTCCGGTCTAATGCCTAAATTCTCATTCTATATCATATCTCCGAAATTATTTAGATATTAAATTACTTATCATTGTAAATATGTAGATTTATATATAATACAAACATTAGATTCGAAGCATAATTTTATTAAACCATTAACTTTCAAGCTAGCTTTTCGAACACTAAAGGTAAAAGTATTGGGACCGTAAAAATAATCTAACCTGAAATGTTGATCGATGTCGACGTCTCATGACCCCCCGAACCCTAAAACATGGTCTTTGCAATACAATGCCGTCTTTATGTGTGTCCTTATAACCCAAAAATTAAGAGAAATTTAGTAAAAATCGAAAAGACAAACAATCGATTTTCTCAAAACCGGCTTTAAGGATTTTGATTATATTTCATTCTTGAGCTTTGGTTAATATTATAAAACAAATGGCTATTCACAACTTTTCGTCAAACTTACTCATCATAGCATACATGTGAATTTATTTAAAATAGACATATTTTACTTTAAATATATTTTTATGATACCAAAAGTTTTCAAGTTACACACACACATAACTTTATATATATATTTCTCTTAACTTTGCCAACCCTTTCAGGTAAAGTATTACGACCGTCAAAAAACTCTAGCTCGAAATATTGATGGATGTATACTTTTCATGACCCCCTGAAACCTAAAAAATTGTTTTGCAACGGCGTCTCTGTATCTAACCCTAAAATTAATAGCAATTTACTAGAGGATAAAAAGAGAAAAACTCCATTTTCTCAAAATCAGATACAAAGAACGATTCTCTCTCATTTTACACTCAATAGTAAATAATTACCTATTTAATTGGTCAAAATTTATTAAAAAAAGATTTGATAGCAATGCGATAATCATAAGCTATACATCCCCTTGTAAAATGACGTAAAACTTTAACCTAAGTCAACATTTTAATATGAAATGTTGACCCTCAAGGATTCAATATTGATATTTTTTATTGGTTCAAATATACAAATAAAGACATTTATTCTTTAGAAATAAAATTATGAAATTTAAAACTTTGAATAAAAAATGTTTTACGTATGTCTAGCGCAATTTTTTCTCGAGTTTTCTAGTGTATATTGTATTACAAATTTTGAGTTAATAGCTCCATTTCTAAACAATAGAGCGAGAAGGTTCCTGCAGAGTTCCGTACCATTTATTTTTATTATTTTCAGCTTGTAAAAACTACTTCGCCAAGTTCATTAATTATTGGTATTACTAAGCCTAATCTTAAATCAATATGTGAATAGAAAGAAAGAAAAAACCACATGTTGTCCCCATTCATCTCATCACAGAGAACATACCACCTTGTAAGCCCTTCGTTTCAGCTCCTGGGACAGCCAAGTCACTTTCTGAATCCTCACAACAAAGACATAGCTATTACTGATCTGTGCTCGCTTATTTTGGGGCGCTTTGCGGTGCATTTATCCATCATACTTTCTAAGAAATCAAAGGTTCTGAAGTGGTCAGATGATGAAATTACCCTTTTTTTGAATTTTTGGAGGAAATATGAGGAATTTTGAGGGATAGAATATTCAATTTAAATCCGAATCAACGTGTGAGAAGACAATTTCACCCAATGGTATTGTCAACTGAATCCGTGCGGGTTTCAAAATTTTGAATAAAAACAAGTCTTAATAGATTCATACTAGCCTTCGTTAAACATGTCGGCGATGACCGATAGACGTCATTTTCGAAAGTATTTATGGAGCAGAATGGCCTACTCGCCAAAATAAAAAATTAAAAAATAGTAGAATCATGGGAGTAGCAGCTACTAAAAACAGAAGACACTTAATAGCTACTGGGTAGAAGCCTGCTTAGGTGGCCCTACGGTTTAAGGCGTCACTTTTGCCATAGACTAGACTGCTGATGACTGGAAGATCGTAGTTAGGTCCCAGTCAGGGATACGTAGTATACAGGGATTTCCTTGATAGGTAGTGTACTTTAGTGTAAGCGGCAGTCAAATTTTGAGTTACTGGTGCCATATAGTAGGTAAGAAAGTAGGAAATAGGAGGTTCTTGGTTGTGAAATGCTAGGATAGTGTAATCAAATATTTATTAACATATAATAAGTGTAAATCATACAATTTAAGTAAATTATGTGAACATAGGTTCTAATACTATCAAATAAATTATATCCGATTTTTAATTTATATAGTAGAGCTCCGATTTTTTTGCACCTTTCCTTAATTTTGATTCGGGTTATGTGCTTCTTAATTACTCTAATTTATTTGGTATGAGAAAGGTCTAATTTAGAGAAAATGTACCCACGTTTGAGTGTAGTAAGAAGGAAACAATTTAGGGAGAACAACCGTAAATACACCCAACCGAGATTCTAACCACAATTTCTCGCCATTGGCTGTCTTGCGAAAGTAGCACCTTAGACTATGCATCCACCGAAGTTGGCTCTTGTTTTTAAACAAGCTATATTTTGTGGAAATAACTTTAAGTTCAACATCTTGCTTTTATCATCTTGCTTTGTGATTCAAATGAATAACTAGTTTTAAAAATAATCTATAATTTATTTAGTAAGTTTTAAAGAAATTACAGACAGTTAAAATCATTATTTTCTATGGTAGTTTTTATTTTTAGGCCTGAATGAAAAATGAAATGTCTTAAATTCATGTGATGTAAAAACGAATTATAGTGTCATTAAAATTTTATATGGCTAAACAAATTGTAGCTAACGGGATTTATTAATGTGTTTTCTACTTCTCCCTTAGGTTTCAATAATTTTATGAATATTTTTTGAAAATATTAAGTCATTTAATTGTAGTCTCTTTCCTATCAAACAGATGAGTTTGTTCATATGTGAAACTGGCCCATTCCTTTTGGGTGTAGGTAGGTGTTGTCTTGTATTTAGTATTGCGCCGCACTTGAGGCATATTAGGTCTGACTATGAAACTGTTCTATTGTCAGTCACCTTAAACGTAAGCCTTAATATAGCTCAGAATAACTTAATTTCTTTTAATTCTAAATTGAGAGTTATATTTTGATTAATTTTATATTGAAACTAAGGATATTTTATCACTTTATTTATCAATATTTCCATGTAATTTACTAAAGTTATTAGATATTCAAATTAGCTATAAAATTTGACTGGTTGCCAGTTATAACAATTTGTTACCTATTTATTAAAACCTACAGTCTATGATATTTTAAATTTACCAAACAAAGAACTTTAGGGGAAATTAAGATTTTTTATCTTCTTTTTTTAAGGTATCTGACTGAAGATTGGCAGAATTAGAAACAAATTGTGATGGAAAGGAAGTGTTTTCATACAAATGTCATGCTGCAAAGTATATCTTGTCAGAACTTGTATAGTGACTTATGAAGACAGAGAAAAAAATGTGTATTTTTAATAGTATTTTGGACAGTGTAATGAGCGCAGATAAAGTCACTATTAAATGAAGAAAAAACTAGAACGTTCGTCGAGCTGACAATCTTATGGTAAGAATTATCTAAATGAAAAAGAAAATTAAGTTCTGAAGAAGCTTTTAAGTGTCTCGATTCTAAATGAACAAAGGTATGGGAGGACTTATGAATATAAGTACAGTGCCATTTTAAAATAAAACATGTAAGAAACAATGTGTACCAACATAACAAAAAGACTCTTTAAATGTTACCTATGTGTATTTAATAAAAAAAACCATTGGATTTAGGGCTATGAATGAGTTATGAGAAAATGTGATTTTTATGTAATAAATGCTGTATCTAATATTGTGTCAAAAAAAAGGTCGTTTCCAAATTTGAGGGGCCAAAAATGCATACTAAGACATTTTATTTATTAGATTTTATTTGAATTCAATTTAATTTTTTCAACTCTAGGAAATCAATATACTGTTGTGTTTTTATAAAAAATAAATTATTTAAAAATAATTAATCTTGGTTTACAAACATATATAGTTTAAAGGAAGATATTATTGTAATTTTTAAAATATGTCAAAGTTTTAAATTGTGACTTATTAAATTTTTTCTGAGGAAATGAAGTTTTCAAGATCAGTATCGATCGATCTTAAGATTTTTTGCTTTATTTGTTTAGATTTTATTTTTTTAAACATTTTTAATTAGAATTAATTTTATACTATATATTTTAACCCAAACCGCTTTTATATTTTATAATCATAGTGTGAATCAAATATATACATTTAAATGATAATGGGACGATCATCATTAATTCTTTTTTTAAATACTGGTATACAATATGAATTAAACCAGTAAATACTTTTAACCAAAATACTTCAGAGATTAAAGTCAAAGGATTACATCACTTAGAAGTAGTTTATTAATATGTTTTTAAATTATAAGAGTTGATTGTATAGATATATATTTAGTAAATCCTCGTTTTATTATTTTATCTCAAATCTGCCCTAATGAACGAAATCTTGTTTCATTTAGTAAAAGTAAAGGTAGTACATTTTGCAATGATACGTAGGCAACGTTTTGTTTCGATATTCCTGGTAATCATCGACCAACGCCACACACTTTATATTCTCTGTGTTACCCTTCAGCCAACCCCTTTTCACTCTTCTTACTTATTCACCATCATTGATTTTCTCATTAATCACAGATATCCCCTTCTATGTTCTTCCAAATAGCACGTCGTCCCCCCCTCCCCCCTTATTTTGGCATGAAAAGGAATGGATTAACCGATAGAAAGAAATAAGCCTTTTAAATTAATGATGAACCAGTGAGATCATCCCATTTTCTCTAATAAATATATTTATATGCTTTCATTGATATAAGTGATACAGCCCACTATAGTATATCATGTGTTTAAAGACACATCCAATAAAATATCTGTCCAAATCAAATTTTGGCTACTTTCTCTACAATGTGTGTTGGGTTTCAATGCACCAAATAAATCCATCCGTATGCAGTTAGAAAGTTCTACAGAGTGTTCAAACATTTTAGGAGATGAACCATCACTTGATTCAAAATATATAATTTGATAAAATCTTGTCTTTCAAAATAATCTCTTTAATTGCCAATATAAAGATTAGCATCATCTCAAACGATTTCACTTGGCCTAAACTATGCATGCTTTGGCGTTTCCACAGTTCATTAGATTGAGTAATAGTTTACCTAATTTGATAAAACACTGATCAAAATGATTCAGTTTAGCCATGATTGAATAGATAAAAATATTAGCTAGCTTTCACTGCTCCAGGAAAGTGTGTTTAGATGCAAAGGTAACTTTTTTCGATTTTTTAAATAATTTGTATTACTAAGGCGTATCTATATATAATTTCTTTGAGTGATTAATGTTTAGTTCATTTGTTCACAAGGTTATATGGTTATAATTTAAAAACTAATATATGTATTAGTATTTCTTGAAATCAATAGTTCTAAAATGTGAGAAATTGTATAAATAAAGGTGCCATATAACCTTTAATGTAAATATATTTTCTTTTTTTTTCTTTAGCAATTTAGAAATTTTTATGAAATAACTTTTACAGAAATATTTCAACACCACACTTACTCATAAGTTTTTAATTGAGGGATTATAGATTAACAGACACAAATGATTAAAAATTCTGTTTCATAGTGTTCTAAAACAGACAATAATCAATCATATTGGTTTATTTTTCCGAAAATAAGGTACTGATACTAAGGTTTAATGGATATTACATCACGCCCGTCAATGCTAATGGCTTTCACATATCCTTTAATGGAGGAATACGTTAACGAGAGTTGGGATTATATGATCTACAATGTCACTAGAAGAGGCACTTAATGCTAAAGTGGCATAAGTTTATTTTATGACAAAATTAATTTAAGCTAACAAAAAAGATAAAATTTATTTTAGGCAAATATGTAATCAAATGGACGTTCAAGTGAGATATATTTGAATTGCTGCAAAACTATAAAACTAATTCGGTTTTAATAAAGCTTATTTTAATTTACTCAATTTAATGTAATTATTTAATTTTTAATCAAGTGATGAATCCGGTTTTTTAGAAAAAATAATCCCTATTGACTGTATTTTATATCAGATAAAGACAGAATTTTAATGAATGTGCAAAATAAACTGGAGAACAGAAGATATGAATGTGTGAGTTTCTATCCAAAAAAGGAACTTTATTTTTTTCCGAGGGAATTGATGACAATGTGTGTAAATAAGTTACTTTATAAATTAAATTATCATATTATTATACTTAGGGGTATTAAAAAAAAGTGTGGGTACCTCTGATGTGATATACTGTTACGATAATGGAGTATTTTGGACTTTCGAGCTAGTTTTTTTTATTGCTCTCTCTTATTGTGACGTGATTTAACATGTTTTTTCAACAATATGACAAACGATTTAAAAAAAACACGTGATCCATGTGTATAGGGGATACATCTATCAAAGGTTGGTAATACAACAAGGTTTCAAAGTATCTTTTAAAAAATACACATATAGACAAAGTATTTTGTTTGGTTTTCGATACCTTTGAAATTATTTGATTAACATGGAAAACATTTTGAATCTAATTGTTTTTATTATAAAACTAAATATTAATGGATATATTCCATTAATTAATGTGCATGCAATTTGAAAATATGCACGATATAGTTGAATTAATTAGGTTTATTTTGAAATACAATGCTATCATAGACCAAATTAAAACTAGTTTAAATCTATAGTAAAATCCATAGAAAACTGGAATAGATAAACTACTACACATAAATTAAAATCTAGACTTAAAAAAGGTTCTAAATAGTACAAATGATGTAAACTGTATACACACTTAGATCACGCCCAATTGCACTTTATATACTTGTTATGCAAATGGACTAATTTTATTGTTCATGTATGTTGCTTGTATTATATTCTTTAAAGTCTTTTGGTGATAAAATTAATAATACCTGTACTATTATTATTATTATTATTACTATCACATTATAACTGATGATGAAGACATGTAAATTTAAGTAAAAATTACATAATTTGTAATTTGTTTTAACATATAACATAAAATCATATGGGGTATTTTTTAAATCACATATTTTCAGCTCTTAAAAGATTTTTCATATTCACGCTAATATTAAGGTAAATACTCTACATGTGCATTTAAGAACTACCACATAGATAACTATTATGTAATCATAAGCTATTGTATCAAGTAATTATAATACGAATACATGTGGACGTTTATTTTAATTAGTTGTTTGTGTGTGAACTGTAAAATGATTTCTCACGAATAATCATACATGTTTGTGAAATTTTCCCACTTTTTCCATTAAAGCTCACAATTTAAATGGTGTTATGAGGGATTATTCAAATAACAAGCAGTATTTTTTTTTCTAATTTTATAAGTTTAAGGCTTTTTTTGTTTTAAATGTGGCTATAATTAAAAATATTTATTTAAAAAAAATAAAAAAGAGAATTTTAAATTAATTGGTAACTCAAATACAATTAGACTGTGAAAGCTTAGACCAATATTAAGATTCATTTTCCTTTTATAAAATATGAACATAAAACCAAACATTTACCAATAAATGTTATTAAAATATTATAAATCAATCTAATCACATGACATTTCAAAAAAGTATTGTCAATTTAAAATGATAAACAATCTATAAAAAAAAAGGAATCAAACCATAACATACCTAAATACATTTGCATATTTAGTTAAAGTGGCACAGCCCGTTCGATAAAATTACACAACCTCAAGTTATTATATAAAACATAACCAAGAATTAAAAAAAGTAATTGATGAGTTCATCAAAAAGCTTATTTATACTTTAAATGAAGAGAAGAAAATGCTATATAGAAATAATGTGTGCCCTTCTCTCTAAAAAAAAAAATGCTTTCTATTTGATGTTACCCAGCAACAACCCAAAACCAAAATTCACTCTCTTGAGTGTATGTCGTTTCTTAATCAATAAAACATTGTTGAAAAGAGATTATTCCGTATGTGTGCTTATTATTATGTGCGTATGCCAACCTTGCAAAAAAAAATTTGTATACTTATATGTGCAGCCAACTTCAAACTTTTAAATGGAATTGAGAAGCAATGTGAATAAAAATATGTTTATATTGTATTATATGTTGTGGTTCATTTATCATTAATATCCTCCTATCATTAATATCCTCTTATTTGCTGTTATATTAAGGCACGTTAAATATTTAGCAGTTGATGATTCCAAAACTCCAATTTTTGCCATAAAAATGGTTTAAAAACTCCATGTTTAGTTTTTCTAAAAATTATTTTTTTCCCAAAAATTTAAAATTTGTTACTTTGTTATCAAATAATTAAAACATACAATTTCCAAGCTAAGCACTAAATCTAAAATAAATATACTATTCACGGGGGTCAAGAACTATATAATGGAAACAAAAAATTGTGTGGTTTTAATAATGGTTGCATCTATTAGCTGTGATGAGAATTTTTATACAATTGTGTATAGAATGAGCATGGTAAGTAAGTATCAGCGACCAAAATTAACCACTTATTTGTTCGTAGTAGCCTACATCTAGACATGGGATTTGCAGCTGTAAGTGTAAACAAATGTTTCAAAATGTTCCCAAATAAAGTTTGATTTTTTTTTAAATCTTGGACAAGTAAAGGGAGTGTGGAGGGAGGGTAAGTTCTAAAAATACTATATTACTTAGAATGGTTTCTAAAATGATATTATATTAAAGTTCGATCCAAGGTCAAAATGCAAGCATACATCAGTTTAACAACCTTTTACTTTACCATGGCTATTGACATCAGTCCTATAAGCCTTAAGATTTTACTTTAAATAAAAATAGGTACAACCAATAGAGACAAAAACTAAATGGCTTTTAGAATAGAAATAGTAGCTCAGCTCAAACTTTACACTGTTGCCACAGGACAGGCGTAATGGTTGCCTACTAAGATAAAATTCGCAGCCGCCATCCATTATTTTGACATGAATTTCTTTCTAAAGGAACTCTTAGGGAGTAAGAAGACAGAAACATAAATACAATTTCCTAAAATAATCGACGAATAACAAAAAGGAGGAGGGGGTAAGAAAAATAGGAAAAGAATAACAAGGTACTCATATTGTAGTATATAAAATGACTAGCAATATTGGACAGGATTTGTTAAACATTACGACCTAAAACATTTTAAACTTATTATTTAGGTCATTAAATATAAAGGCTAACTTTAGAGACTATAAAACATGCAAAATAATAATTTTTAAAAGTCTAACCGGCCTTCCAAAGCACTACTATAATAAGATTATCATACCTTTCATTATTTAGTTATATATAAATAGATAACACAGCTTATGTTTATGAGATATATACATAAAGAACTTCCGAATTACAATTCATTGAATCTAATATTTTTGTACAGATAAATGCATACTTAGCATGAGCTACCATGACTGCTATCAAGTAGCTGACCTTGTGAATGTGGGGAATGCCAGGCCTCCGCCGTGGTTTGGATCCCATGTTAAACTGTAGGTCCTCCATTTCATCTCAGTCACCCTACCATTAAACATTAGCGTAAGTTCGTATAACCCAAATGGGCAATAAGACGCAGCGCTAATAATAATAATAATAATATGTAGCTGCCGATCTTCCAGATACATTTCCGGAGCTAACCTAAAACTGGAAATATTATATATCCTAGTCACAGACTGAACCTGGACAGCCTGGTGATAAGACATTGGCTCACACTCAAATATTTGAGAATAAATTTAACAATCCAAGTGTTGGAAATATTACTAATTCAGTAACCTCATCAGTTATATATATATATATATTCAAGTGATGTAATAGCAGACCAGTTATTTGTAGTTACATGTAGTTCTAAGTGCTAGTAAAAATGTTAAAGGCATCAAAACAATACAATGCTTCCTGATAAATCTTTGTTCGTAAATTTTCTATGGTTAATTACATTAACTAATTAACAGGACAAAATATTAAAAATAATATAATCCTTGGATTAATATTTTATACAGATATTCTGACCAAATGCTATAATTTATTATATGATCAGATAAACTATTAACTTGTCAGGGGTTTTTATAATTTAATTTCAGTTACTTCCATTCGTTTGCGGCTGCTTAAAATCCAGCATCCATATAATTATATTGGCACTGCCATGGTTTTAGATAATTGTATAACGTTTTCCTTTGATGGTCTACTCTTTATTATTATTCATTTAATTGTGGCCAATAGCTATAGGCATTTCACTAGATTTATTTCTTGATCCTCATTTTGATCAAAAGGGAAGTGAAACCAGTCATCTGCTCCAACAAAAAATTAATTTATAACAATGTATCCTCTTAAGAGGTTGTGTGCCCTCAAATCTAAAGATATGGGATGTATCGGTTGATATTGTTAAATTAGTTATCTCTTTTTCTAAAAACTAAAGTTTGCTTTTTGTAAATCTATACTAATATTATAAAGAAGAAAGATTTGATTTTTTGTTTGTAATGGATAAACTCAAGAACTACTGAACCGATTTAAAAATTCTTTCATCAATATAAAGCTACATTATCAGCGAGTAACATAGGCTATATTTTATTAAGAATTTTTTGATTTTTTTTTTAATTCATCATAAAAATGTCAATAGTCACTCATATTTTATGGTAGAGTCTATGATGATTCTTCAATGTGTGTGTTGAAAATAATAATGGGAGAAGGGGGGGAGGGTCTAGTTGTCTTATATTCAGATAGAATAGCCTGAGCATCTATAACATTAATATATCGAGAGGAACACTTCCAATAATATGTTTTTTCAAGTAGTGTTTTACATCTCCTCGCAACTTTGTAATCATATAAATTAAATAAATTTGGTGAGACTAAACGATTGTCTTACTCCTCCTGTGATTTATCTTTAAATGTTACAGCTCACAATCCACAAATTAATTTTTTTCACATATTGTATATACATGCTTTATTCAGATCTTACCATTATTAAAAAGGGATGTTAATGCCTTAGTTTTACCCTCCCGGTTAGTAAATTTTAGTAGTAACTGAGCCATTAATTTCCCTAAAATATAGGGTTTAGAGGTAGGCTAGCTCAATGTGTTTCAGAATTTTATAATAATTTGTTTGTCAGCCACGTACATATGTTATTTCCATTTTGTTGAGAAATAGTTTGCAGATCAGAAAGTATTAACCTCCAAGCTATTAAGGAAAAATAAATTAAAAGTGTGACCATCTTCAAACTCGCAAAGTAGAATAAGATAAATTATAAGACCATATCCAATTTGAAAATTACCAAGTTAAATAATTTAAAAGCATGGGAGTAAAAATATATGGGGGTCCGGGTGGTCTGGACCCACTGGAATTTGTTGAAATGCCCCCTTAGGGGTAAAATTAGCTCTGTCAACATTTCAAACCCTATACTTCTATTCTAATACATTAATGGGGTATTGAAAAACCAAGGACATTTATTTGGAAGGAGTCAAGTAAATGGGGTCCGAGAAAATTAGGCATACCTAGATCTCCCCTTCCTAGCAAGTTAGCTACCTAGGCCACCGAGGCGGTTGAACCCCCTCTGGGAAACCGAGCTTTCTACGCCCTTGCTTACATGAAAATATCCACCCACCAAAACTTGCAAGTTAAAATAGCTTAACAAGATCATGTCGACCCCCAGACATGGAACAGATATTTTGCAACAGAATTACAAATGGAAGGAGTCAAATCATTCCGTGGAGAATTTACGTGATGATAAATCTTGAATAGCTTCCCCCATTTTCTCATTATACGGGAGAGTGTAGAGGTATAACGGTGGAATTAAGTGTTATTTTCAAGGGGTTGGGGTTAATATCGATTAGTTTTGTCCTCTAAAGTTGAACCAACCCACTTCATACTGTAATATAAGACTTATAGTGGATACTATAATGGCATAGTATCAGCTGTGCTTTATTGTTGAGCGAGATTAACTAGTTTAGTCAATCAGGGGTGGACTTAATGAGTATTTGACACGTGGGGTTGAGACTTTCTTTACCACCTCTAAATACCCTTTAAATTTAGACACAAACATAAAAGTTTCACTAAGGTTTTTAATCAGTACTGTACAGCAAATGTTTAAAAATTCAGTGAAGAAAAAATAACTTCATTTCGTTGTATTTAAAAAAAATCAATCTCAATGATTAGCTGATTCACAATATCTGCTCCCGAGCCTTAAATTCAACCAAATAATGTATCACCTCATCAAAATTACCTTCCTTGCATCTTCATCTTTAATTGAAACTAATATCAATCTTTTATTTTTTTATTTATTTAGCACCGCGTCTTACTACCCGTTCGGGTTATACGCTTTAAGCAATAATTACGCTAATGGAATATGAATTGGGAAGGATGAATTAGAGAAAGTGAACCCGCATTTGAGTGGAGGGAGAGTGGAAAACCACCCCAGTTCACCCGACCGAGATTCGAACCTCGATCTCCCCGTCCTCAGCAGTTGAGCTCAAACACGACTAGCGCGTTAGCCAACTACGCCACCGAGACGGGTCAATATCAATCAATCAATATCATTTGGCAAATGGTGAAGCAAAATAAATTCTTTATTAATCTCAATTTTGAAAAACTTATTTTATCTATAAATAAATACACACATGGATAGTCAAAAAGAATCACAGTAACAAACTAGGCAAAACTTCACAAATATCCTGTATCACATTAAACTATAGAGCCTGCAACGCGTACTTTGACAGCCTTCAAATGCTTCCACATGCATCCAATTTATACAGAAATGTCTTCATTAGAAAATTAATTTATATCCAAGTTAAATTTGGAATATACTTCCAAAGTTTTTATGTTGCAGCAATCAAAGTGTTAAAAAAACTAAAAATATTGATAGAATCATAAACGTATTTACATTATAGGTCCACTAGGCACGGGCAAAGGGGCGGCGGCTTTTGGGAGAAGCACATTTTGGATAGCACTATTTTAATTTTTTGTTTTTAATAATAACGTTTATGGCGTGTACATGCCTGATTTTCTTTTGTAGAAATCTTTTCTCGAATACTAACTTCCACCAGATCCCCCCACCCCCATATCTTTCCTCAGAAACCTCCTAAAACCCTTTAAAAATGGGAAGGGGGTGGGCGCATATTATAATTGTACCTAGGGGCACAAAAAATTTAAATCCTCCACTGGATAGAATTGTAACAGTTGCCTTAGAACGTATCTACCACCCTTGACTAAAGCGATCAAGACATTCAAACATGGGCCTTTTTTTTAAATTTCTCTGGCAATTTGAGACCAGCATCCTTTACCATATCTCCTGGCATCCTTGTTTTGAGCTTTACTCTCCCACCTACCTCCATATTAATTTCCATTCCTTCACACGTAAAAGTTGATAAATGGGGGGGCCCTCTCCACAATTTAATCTCAATGATCTTTAAAAAAGCATTTTAGACTGTATAACCCTAACAGATATTAAGATGAGGTGCTAAAAGTATAAAAGTTTTAGAGCTTGGAGCCTCACAATTTGCATTTCAAGATTGATTCCAACTGTTTTGGAAATAACATTGTTAGATTCATTTCTTTTAGTACATACCGCTAGAAATAAAAGGTAGCTCTAAAAAGATAAATGTAATACACTATACAGAAAAATCTGGAATGAACCTCTAATTCACAAAGCCTTTGGATAAACTGTCTGATCTTTGACTGAACACCATCATGAATGCCAGCTGTAGTTTCAGCGATTGCATACCCTTACCACGACACATGTTTATGTCAAATCTATTTTTCTTCAGATGTCTCAGAATATACTATGCTATATTCCTAATTGGTTCACAAATCTTATAAATGTGGAAAACCACAGGAATGCTGTTGAAAAGAATCCCATAATAAATTGCTTTCTTTTATCTCTGACGTGGCTATCAAAAAGGAAAACAAACTTATTCTGATTCTTTGTAGATAAATACGAAGATTCTCACCTTGCAAAATATTATTTCAAAACAGGATCACATATTGAAAGCAAGTCTACCCATTCCATGAAGCTTTCTTTGTTTGTGCAATATATGTCCATTTTGTGACCATGAAAAGTAACGTTCTGGTGAGTTAAAAACAAGGTTTATTTAAGAGGTGATATAAGATATTTTTCAATTTATTTATCGCTTTGCTTACAGCCCCAGGGCTGCGAATTTTTATCTTAATTTGGTAATTTGTACTCTCTCGATGGCACCCCTCTCTTGGCTGTCACCTGGGTGGACCATACCCCATCACTCCCACCCCTTAGTACGCCACCGGGCCAAGGCTACAATTGTTTTAAATTTGTACAGAACTTTCTAGCTAAAAACGACGACTAAAATATTGTATAGTAATAATTATAGAAGACCTATAGATAAAATACATATATATTTCCTTCCACAACCTTTGGTGACCGCCCACGTCAACCGTTTTTCAACTTATTAGAAGGCGAGACTTAATGTATTTCCAAATAACATGTCGCTTATCTTAATTCTATCTAAAAGCACAATTATAATTTTATATCTTTAGTCAAATTGTATAAGAGAATTTTAAAATAGATATAATATCATTTCTGAGCATTTAGATAAACTTAAGAGGAGTGACAAGTTATTCGTAATGATATTACAAGTTGAGATTGGCATGATTTTAGATATTGCTCCTTTAATAGGCTGAACAATTCAGGGATTTTTGTGCTGTAGAACTTGGCACATTTTTTACACAAATATTTTATTTGAATATCAATATCTTTTGTTAAGATTAGAAATAAGAATCCGCTGGTTTAAGAAGTAACAATTTAATAGTCTAATAACTTTTTAACTATGTATCCCATCAAAATTAAAAACACGGTTGTGGGATCTACTGACGAAGGCCATTATAATAGTATGTTACTGGGCTGAGATAAGAATTAAAAAAGTTCCACCCCCTATACTAAACCCTACACATCTTACCTTTACTCATTTTTATGGAAACCGTGTTGAAAACTTAAGATTTATTATTTTATCCTTGTTTTTTTTTATCACATACTAATTTTCAAGGTTCTATGTTGACTTAAAGTACACTATAGGTTTTGAAAATAAGGGAGTGAGTGAGTGAATGGCTTTGTCAGCGAGTCCCAAAATTAGGGGCATTTTAAGTTTTGTATCTCATAACTGCTTAAGCTTGAAACCTCAAATTTGGATAGATAGCTAAAATTCTACATAACGATTATTCTTCATGAGCTGGATTAAAAGGGTTAGTTTGCACTTTAATTGTATAGTGTTTAAGGTGGACGGCGTTTCTAGAGAACTTGGTCAGTCCGTTTATGTTTATGACAAATTATTCTAAGAATAAGACAATTGTGATGGAATTAGGCCTATCAAAATTTAAATATCCTATTAATGTGTATGGATAATCGTAAGAGTAAATAAAAATGAATGTGTGTTTCAAGATAAGGGTTTCAACGTATAAATATATTTCCAAACTTATCAAATCTCACGTGACTATTTTATTTGTTGACTGATGTGGCTGAAAAGGCAACTAAACGTGGTATGGAAACTTTAATAAAACAAACTTTTTAATGTATTTTGTTATCCTGCCCGTCGCTGAGACTAGAGCTGAAACCATTTTACCAAGCAGGGATAAATCTTGGTATCTACAGTATTCTTATGGTTCCCCTGACGAGTTTTTTGTAGTTATTTAACCCTAAAATTATTATTATTATTATTAGCACCGCATCTTACTACCCATTTGGGTTATACGCACTTACGCTAATGTATAATGGTAGGGGGATTGTGAGATGGAATGAAGGATCTACAGTTTAACGTGAAATCCGAACCACGGTGGAGGCCTGCATAACCCTAAAATTAAAGGTGATCAAAGAAAAAAAAAATAAGATTCTCAAAACTTGGCTGCAACGATTTTTAACAAGATTCACTTATCTCAGACACTGTTTAGCACTACAAACAAAATGGCACAGTTCATATTCCCGTTAAAATGATAGAGGATACTTTATACGAGCAGGATATTTCCAATTTTAATCATATCTCCACAACTGTAGGTTATAAAATAAATGGTAAGTTCAAAATTATGTCTTGAAAAGATTTAATATGGTTAAGGAAATGAAAAGTTGATAGGTGTGGTCTTTGGTAGACCAAGATGATGTTCTTTTCTCATCGTTTATTTAACAGTGAATCTTATTTAATTTATATTCTCCGGTGGAATGGGATACTCATCACTACGCTAAGTTTATGGATATGCATGTGTCACTTGTATTGGTGGGCACGTGGGTTAAGCGTATTACCTGGCGTAGTCTAATAGTGACGGAGGTTGGGGATTTATTCTAGTCTCCCTCAAATTAAACCATGCGAGTATAACTCCTCTAAATGCCATATTCTTCATATATATACATGTTTACTGTAAATATACAGATAAAAGAGACCCGTAGTAAATTGCGGTGCACACAAAATAAATAGTAGCCTACGTATCAGAGTACAACATTCAACGATAAACATACAGTACAAAAATAAGAGTAAAGAAAACAGCAATAATATTTTACCAATATTTATGATCAACAGAAAAGTACGCACGCTTTCTAATGTACTAATTTTATGAAATACTCTAAAAAATGAATATATGGTTGAAAATAGTATTATTATCACCGCGTCTTACTACCCGTTTGGGTTGTACGCACTTACGTTAATGTGTAATGGTAGGGTGATTGTGAGATGAAATGGAGGAAGCATTCCACACATTCACAAGTTGTGATTAATACACGTCTTGTCAGAGGTGAAGGAAGGGTTTGGTTATCAGATAAATCTGTGACGGGACCGAGGATCGAACCCCGGACTCCAAGCACAGAAGTCTCGACACTTGACTCCTAGACCACCAGGTCACCCTTGAAAATAGTTAAGTAAAAGAATATAGTATATAAATTAGTTCTTTGATCGGTCATTTTATTAGCTATGCATGGGAGAACCTATCGGGGGACAGCAAGAAGCTTATAGCATCCGAAAGCAATGTTTAGTGACATGTTTAGACCAGTACAAGAGGTAGGCATCTGAAGGTTCAGGGATAGAAGAGTAGTATTAAATCACAAAGCATGCTTCTATAATTGCAGCGTTTAAGACTGAAATGGAATGATCCCGTTCAAATAACGCAGGTTAATTAAACCTCCAAGGCTGTCCTTAAAGGTGCGCCAAGGGCAAAGTGACAACTTGGAGGACTCAAAATGTGATGCGATTGAAACTCGCTGTGGATGAGGATGCAGCAGCAATTGAAATGAAGTGAGCTCGGATAGGAACGGCAATAGACAGAAAAGTGGCGGCGAGTCGTGAGGGCGGTGCATGTATTACACGGCCCCATGATAGCTACGAAATAAATAAAGAAGATATATATCCTTAGGTGTTATGTCTATTGAAAGGTTCGTTGCCTTGTCCAAATTTAGTCCTACTTTATTTATTTTGGTAAATAAAATAGTCTTGCCCTAATATCTGCACCAACATTGGCTCTTTCTCGGGCCCCCCTCCATGCCACCTTAAATCAACATTTGAATAAATCATTTTCACATAAAAAATATACGGTATATAATTTATTTTAAGTAAAGGAGTCCATTTTTTATTATATGTGAAGCATATTCTGTTATCTTATAAACGCAGGTGGTTAACATTTTTATAAATTTCCTTTTCGATTAAAATTAACTGGTAAATAATGTAATATACAAAATATATCAATTATTTTTTTTATAAAAGCTTAGGTGCTATATTTCAATATTATTTCCTCAATAATTGTTTATCTAATTTTTAGGATTATTCATTTATCTCATTTTTCCGTTTGGTTTATAAAAAAAATGTTTGTACTTGAATGTTGCAAAGGTCTATTTCAAGAGGACCATCCTTAGATTACAATACGCCCACATTTCATTGTTTATTACACTTTGTACTTCCTTCTCGGACCAGTATTGTCGACTTTCAAACAGTGGCCGTCCCATTCGAAACGAGATTTTTACCCACTTCCCAATCCCTTTCCCTCTTCACTACGCCACCCAACCAAACATTCATTTCTGCCTTCCCAATTTCCAACTGTCCACAAGTCTGACAACTTTTTTTTATGTATGGGATTTTTTTCCCGTCACTCCTTTTTTACCCGCCATTGTTGATGAGGTTATCTGAGTCAGACCATACGAAAGGGGGAGAAATTTCTGCTACCAGAAATGACGTACAGGCACCGCATGTTGGCTATACAGAGATGACATTTCAGAAGAGATAATATGACGATTGTTGCAGTCTTTCCTCTTCCCTTGCGCTCTCTATTAGTTTTCACTCTTTTTCTCGTGTTTCAACGAACATTGTCCGGTGATCCCCCCCCCC